>JAJIBD010004806.1:0-111403 GCA_021461705.1 Cryptotis parvus | reverse complement strand
TGCCAGTCTCTGTGGTGTGAGATGATATCTTGTTGTTTTGATTTGCATCTCTCTGATAATTAGTGATGAGCATACTTCATATGCCTTTTGCCTTTCAAATTTCTTCCTTGTTGAAGTTTCTGTTCATTTCTTCTACCCACTTTTGGTGGGGTTGACTGTTTTCTTCTTGTAAAGTTCTACCAGTGCCTGATATTTCCTGGATAACAAATCTTTAAATTCTGATGATTTTGATCAATTGTTGTTCCCTTACTGTTTCTTTTTATCCCACATATGGGATGGGTTTTTATTTTCACACTCTGGAATGTGGTAACACCTCCATATATAGTGATGGATAGAGCTTATCCTTTGTATTTCCAAAAAATTATAAATCAATGATCCAGAGGCTCACATACAGGGGGCAGAGCTTCTTCCGGCTCTCCCTGTGCCCAGCTGATCACAAGGTGACCAGGAGGGATGGCGGGTTCTAGCCCTGTCCCGCCACCCCAGCAGAGCCTAGCAAGAAGCCGGAGGAACCCCCACACCATGAGGGGCCGCCATTTTCTACATCTGGACTTCCCTCTCATCAGAGCTCCACCCAGCCGAAGAGTTGATCACAGCTCGGCTTGCGTGGCAGCCGCGGCCACGCAGTTCATCAATAATACTTGAGACTAGAGATGACTACAAGAGTATCCCCCACCCACACGGCAGAGCCTGGCAAGCTACCCGTGTCGTGATTTTATATGACAAATGCCAGTAACTATTATAGACCTCATTCCCATGACCTGATGGAATGGTTTGGAGTTATTTATGTTCCTGGAGAAAGCAGATACCCTTGGGCTCTACTAGCATGTGACAGGACATATGGAGATGTTACTAGTGCCCACTCGAGCAAATCAGTGATCAACGGGAAGACAAGTGATACAAGATACAAGTAACTGGATAAAGAAATTTTTTATCCAAAAACTGTTTTTTAGACATATCCAAATTTTTTCTACTGAGAATATCCTGTCCTCATGATAGAGCCTGGCAAAGTACTCACGTTGTATTCGATATGCCAAACAGTAACAATAATAGACCTCATTCCCAGGACCTGAACGAATGTTCTGAGGCTCTTCATACTCCTGGAGTGATCAGATGCCCTTGGATCACACTAACATATGACAGGGATAAATGGAGATGTTACTAGTGCCCACTTGAGCAAATCAATGAACAATGGGAAGACAAATGATACAAGTGATTAAGCCCTTATCAGATGGGTATTGGGTGAATATTCTTTCCCACTCTGTGTACTGTCTTTTCATTTTTGTGACTGTTTCTTTGGATGTGAAGAAGCTTTTTAGTTTCATATAGTCCCATATAGTTCCACATCCGACTTCCCTCTCGTCACAACTCCACCCAGCAGACCAAACTATCACAGCCCGGATCATCGCATGGCCACCCTGCAGCAATTTTTTTTTCAGCAGTTTTTTTTCAATCCGCCCAGGTATGCTGAACCAGAGACTCTCAGACATGGGGCAGAGCTGCTACTTGCTCTCCCTGTGCCCAGCTGCTCGTGAGGCGCCCGGGAGGCATGGCGGGTTCTAGCCCTGGCCTGCCACTACAGCAGAGCCTCACAACAAGCCAGACCACCCTCCCCTACTCCATGGGGCCTGCAATTTTCCACATCCAGACTTCCCTCTCTTCACAACTTCACCCAGCAGACCAGACTATCACAGCCCAGATCATCGACAGCCACCCTGCAGCAGTATTTTTCAATCCGCCCAGGTATGCTGGAACCAGAGACTCTCAGACATGGGGCAGAGCTGCTATTTGCTCTCCCTGTGCCCATCCGCTCGGGAGGCACCCGGGAGGCATGGCAGGTTCTAGCTCTGTCCTGCCACCACAGCAGAGCCTCACAACAAGCCAGACCACCCCTCCGCTACTCCATGGGGCCCTCCATTTTCCACATCCGGACTTCCCTCTCGCACAACTCCACCCAGCAGACCAGACTATCACAGCTCGGCTTCAGCGGCCGCTAGGTTTATCAATAAATGCTTTATTTAGAGGTGACTACAAGAGTATGCCACCCACACGGCAAACCTGGCAAGCTGCTCGTGTAGTATTTGATATGCTAAATACCAGTAACATTTATATTAGGTCATTCCCGTGACCTAATATAATGGTTTGAGACTCTTTATGTTCCTGGAGCAAGAGGGATGTGTTTGGGTTCTACTAGCATGAGACAGGATATATGGAGATATTACTGGTGCCAGCTCTAGCAAATAGATGATTAATGGGAAGATAGTGATAGTGATAGTCCCATAAGTTTATCTTTGCTTTTTTTTTTTTGCTTTTTGGGTCACACCTGGCAATGCTCAGGGTTACTCCTGGCTCTGCACTCAGGAATTACTCCTGGCGGTGCTCGGGGACCATATGGGATGCCGGGATCGAACCCTGGCCGGCATGAGCCGGCCGCGTGCAAGGCAAACGCCCTACCCGCTGGGCTATCGCCCGGCCCCTATCTTTGCTTTTAATTGCTTTGTTAGTGGTGTTTCATCTTTGAAGATGCCTTTAGCTTCAATGTTATGGAAGTTTTTCCTATATTTTCTTGACGTATTTATGGATTCAGGTTGATATTGAGATCTTTAATCCATTTTCTTTTTTGTAAATCCATTTTCAGCTGACCTTTGTGCATGGTTTTGGACAGAGGTCTAAGTTCAATTTTTACATGTAGCTGCCCAGTTTTCCAGACACACTTTGTTGAAGAGGCTTTCCTTACTCCATTTTGTACTTTTTGCTCCTTTATCAAAGATTAAATTATCATGTATTTGAGGGATGCCCTGAGCATTATTACCAGGTGGTGATATCGACCCCCGACAAAAAAAAAGCAAAAATCTTTATTAATTAAAATAGGGGCTGGAACAATAGTCCAGGATAGTCCAGTAGATAGAGCATTTGCCTTGCATGTGGCCTACCCTGGAAAAAAAAAACTATGTCATCAGCAAAGTGGAGGTGGTATAGTTGTTGACCATCTATCTTCACTCCCATTCCTTCCCATTCTAATTGTCGTATGATGTTCTAGAGGGTGGCACTGAAGTTTCAGTGAGATGGTATCACCCTGCTGAACTCTTTTGATATCAATTATCACTTCCTTGCAGGATGGGTGAGATCCTAGTGGTGAATCCGTAATACAGCTCACAAAGGATCTTGATGTATTGGGTTTGAACGCCCTGTTTTGCTAGGGCTTTGATGACTGCTTTAGTCACAACAGAATCAAAGGCTTTCTATCTCTCTCTCTCTATCTCTCTATATCTCTCTATCTCTATCTCTTTATCTCTATCTCTCTCTGTCTCTCAGTCTGTCTCTATCTATCTATCTATCTATCTATCTATCTATCTATCTATCTATCTATCTATCTATCTATCTATCTATCTATCTATCTATCTATCTATCTATCTATCTATCTATCTATCTATCTATCTCTATCTATCTCTATCTAATCTCTATCTATCTATCTATCTATCTATCTATCTATCTATCTATCTATCTATCTATCTATCTATCTATCTATCTATCTATCTATCTATCTATCTATCTATCTATCTATCTATCTATCTATCTATCTATCTATCTATCTATCTATCTATCTATCTATCTATCTTGCTTTTTGTGTCACACCTAGTGATGATCAGGGGTTACTCCTAGCTCTTTGCTCAGGAATTGCTCCTGGCAGTGCTCGGGGACCATATGGGATGCTAGGGATTGAACCCTGATCAGCTGCATGCAAGGCAAACACCCTACCTGCTCTTCTATCTCTCCGGCCCCTCAAAGGCTTTCCTTAAATCAATGAACCTTAGACAGGGTGGCATCTTGAACTCCCTACAAACCTCAATGAGCTTGGTTACCATGTGGATATGGTCGATTGTGCTGAATCCTTTTTGGAAGCCAGCTTGCTCGCATAGTTGTCTTTCATCTATTGTTGCCAATCCTGCTCAGGAGTATCCCCCCCCCCATGGCAGAGCCTGGCATGCTGTCAGTTGAGTATTCAATATGCCAAAACCAGTAAAAACAATGAGTCTCATCCACCTTGAAAAAATTATCTAAGGGATTACCCTGTGTAATCATACAAGAGTGTGCTACCCGCACGGACAGAGCCTGGCAAGCTACCCGTGTCGTATTTGATATGCGAAATACCAGTAACCATTTTAGACCTCATTCCCATGACCTGTTGGAATGGTTTGAGGCTCTTTATGTTCCTGAAGCAAGCAGGTGCCCTTGTGCTCTGCTAGCATGAGACAGGACATATGGAGATGTTACTGGTGCCCGCTTGAGCCAATCAATGATGAATGGGAAGACAGTGATACAGTGATACCCTGTGTACTTAATTTTACAAATTAAGTATCTGCTAAATATTAAATACCTACTTTTAGCCCAAATCTGCTATATTAAATGCTTTTATAATTAAATTTGATATTAGTATAATAAATGAATCAGTGTAATAAATGGAGTTCATGTATCTATCTTTACAGATAAATCACACATTTTAAAATGTCTGTTAACAATATCATTGGAAACATGATGGGTATTACATATTCCTCATAGGTGAATTTGGGGAATTTGGAAATTGCCTCAATTTATTAAAATCAAGAAATGATACTCAGTAAATGAGAGGGTATTCTATGTATAATTTAAAGATGTTTAGTGTGGCAGTAAGATGGTATGGAAGGTAGGGTGCATGCCTTACACACAGGTGACCTGGTTTCTATCCCTTGCAACTCCATATAGTTCCTTGAGCCTTATGCCAAAGATGATCCCTGAAAAAGATCCAAGTGTAAATCCTGGATACTGCTGGATGGGCCCCCCAGAAAAAACTCAAATTATGTTTAGATTTTTAAGAGAGTAAAATTTGGCTGAGTGTCTTTATGTGACTGACCCAGCGTTTGAATCATGGCATCTCATATCATGTCATGCTGAGACAAGTAGGAGTGATTCCTGATACAGAGCTAGGCATTGTCACCAAAAAAAACCCAATAAATTAAATACTATCAAAATGAGTGTATTCTAGCTCTTGATATCAAATGAACACCACACTGTGGAGAAGACTATATAATCCAAGTTTATATTCACTGAATAACTGATGAAAAATGTTTTGTCTGCCAGGGAAAAGGTTGCTTGCAATACATCTGAAAAAAAATGCAATCATGCTCAAGATGGAGTGCTAACCGGTCCAGCCCTTTTGGAAAACAATATGGACATTCCTCCATAAACTAGAAATTGAGCTTCCATTTGACCCAGCAATACCACTCTTGGGAATATACCAAGGAGACCAAAAAACACACAGCAGAAACACTATCTGCACTTCTGTATTCATTGCACCTCTATTAATGATAGCCAGAATCTGGAAACATAAATGCCTGATAACAGAAGACTGGCTAAAGAAACTGTGGTACATTACACAATGGAATTCTATTCAGCTGTCAGAAAAGACAAAGCCATGAAATTTACCTGCATATGGATGATCATGGAGATTATCATGCTGAGTGAAATTTGAAGATTAAGTACAGATATAGAATGACTGCATTCATTAGTTGGATATAAATATATACTAGGGTTCAACTAATTGTGGAAAATGGTAAAACCACAGTAGAACTTGAGCATTGAAAATACAAAAATGGATTTACATAATAATCCCCAAATGTCCGTAGGGTAGCCAGACATTTAGGCTACCCTACAGGCAGAGGAGGGAGAGAGGGGGGAGAGAGAGAGAGAGAGAACACAGAGAGAGAGACAGAGAGAGACAGAGACAGAGATAGATACAGAGAGGAGAAGAGGAGAAGGAAAAGTGCTTGCTATAGAGGACGACTGTGGGAGGAGGAGGAGGGAATTTGGGGACATTGGTGATTGGAATCGGGCACTGGTGGAGGGTCAGGTCCTAGAACAAAATGTATGACTGAAACCCAATCACAAACATCTTGGTAATGTAAGGTGGTATGATAAAAATTAAAATAAAAATGCAGTGATGATCACCAAGTACAAAGTGGTTTTGTGATTTGCAATCAATTACAACTCCTTTTGACTGTACTCCAAGATCCAACTTATGTTTCCCATTCAACACTCAAGACACTAGAAACAGTCTTAAGATATTTTTTAACCTTGGGCTATTGTTCTGGTGTTAGTTAAGGATTCCTGCACACTGACTGGTTAGGTGAAAGTGACACTGATATCTTGCTGGAAGGAGGGAGTAAATATAAGGGACTGTTCTGTTGGCTCAAATGAAGGCAGAGATTTGAAGAGCAGGACCTTCGTGTGCTGCAGGACCTCACCCGGTTGATGATTGAACACTTTCTCTGGGGAAATAAGAGAGAGGATATTATTGAAAAATAATTGGTACTGGGATCATGAAATAGGGATAATTTGGGTCCACTGTTGGCATACTAGGATTCATCAGACTCTCAGGTTAAACCTTTCCTACTGTCTTTATTTCTGTTAGTGCTGAGTCTATTTGAAGTATTTCCTTCAAGATTTGTCTAATTATTGGAAGTCCACCCAGCAGCCCAGAGTTCTGACTCTGAACTCATTTTGTCCAGATTTTATCTTATATGATCAACCTGGTTTATTGTTCAAAGAACAAGAACTTATCTGATGGCTGCAAAATCCAAGTTTTGTCCATCCAATACTCAAGAGACTAGGAATAATCTTAAGATAATTTTTAACATTGGACTATTGTTCTGATGTTAGTTAAGTATAATTTGCCTGAAATGAATGTCTTTCATGTGACTGACCCATGTTTGAACCATGGCATCTCATATTGTGCTAAATCTACCTGGACTGATTCCTGATCACAGAGTCAGGCATGCTCCCCCAAACAAAAAATGAAAACAAAGCACAATCAAATGAGTGCATTGTAGATCATGATATCAGATGAACACTACGTTGTCAAGAAGACTGTATAACCTTCCATGGATAAGAATGTGATTGATAGATGAACCAAGAGTATGATTTCAATACTATGGAGTGTGGGTAAGGATTAAGGAGGTAGATTGTAAGTCCAAATTTTAGCCATGCTTAGATTGTCATTCTGGACATTTTGATAACAAAGATTGCCATCTTAGAAGACAGAATATAAATATTTGAAGCAGGGAGTTTAAGGAAAAGTACATGAATGTGGTGCGTGAAAGCCTAATTGGTCCACAATAGTTAAAAAGAACTCTGTGAATAAAGAGTGATCTGGGCCTTTGTTAGTTCTACAGGTACACACAAATCTCATGGAAGATCCATGAGGATTTTTCTCAGCACTCTTCTGTTACTTGTTTTTGGGCTGTACCAGGCGATGTTCAGGGATCACCATGGCACTGCAGTCAGAAATAACTCCTGGTGGAGTTCGGAGTAATATATGCAATGCCAGGGATTGAACTTGCATGCATGATCTCTCCAGCCCACTACTCAAAGTTCGCATATCTGGCTCACTTTGTAGTCACTTCACATAATCTTATGGATCCTGTGTCACTGGCTTGTAGGTGCCATGACCAATCTATTACTGTAGAGATAGATTTGAGGGCTTGACTAAATGAGAATTTTGTGCATTCTTCAAGATTCTAGGGATCAAGTTAGGCATTACGCCTGAGCAGTTTCAAAGAGACCCGATGGGAAGGAGGACCATCTACCAAAGGACATAGGAGAAGAGAGAAATCTTGGGATTCCTGGTTGCTAAAGCATATTTCTGTAGATGACTTTACCTTTTACTCTGTATGATATACAACCTTAAAGCATTCAGGAATCTTACATGAAAATGATATGATCTTTCATGGGATTTATTTTTCTGAAAATGTTAGTTTTCACACATTATTCACAATTCTCACACATTATGTGAGCTTATATTCCTGAGAGGCTTTGCAGCCCTGAATGGAGGTCTTATTCCACATAACACAGACCAATGTAACTTCTAACTTGTAGAAAAACTCCTAAATATAGAAAAAAATAGGTCTTGGCATTGATATCAAATCCCAGACAAGGTTCCCTGATGCATATTTAACAGATGTAAATATTAAGGAAAATTTTGAGTACCCTCATTATGGGAATGTACTTGAAACCAAGTACTTACCTTGCACTTAGAATGATCCCTCATAAAATGCATCTCGCAGCTCGTTTGAATGATGTTACACAAGAGATCCAGTTTACTCTGAAAAGCAGATGCAGTTCTAAGGAAAGTAGCTCAGAAGATGGTCACTGCCTCAGAAGTCTCCCATCATGACCTGGGGGTCTGTCTCATAAGTTCTCTGTGAAAGAACTTCCATCTCCACTTGGATATCATTGTATGTCATAGAGTGCTTTGGAATTTGGAACAAATACACATGTTTTTAAGAGGAGAAGCCAGATATGTTCAAAGGATTGAGGAGATAAATGGTATCCTGTGAGTAAAGAAGCCTGAAGGGGAAGTGTGAGATGAACCAGAGACCTGGGTACATTATAGGAGAAAGAGCATAATTTATAGGCCTATAAAGAGAGAGGAGGACCCACACCCTATTCTGAGACAGATTCCCAGTACCAGCTACTGGAAAGAAAGTAGTAAAAGTAGTAGAGGAGACAAACATTTATCATAGACCTCTGGCAGGGGCATCCTGACCGTGGAAGAACTAAGGATCTACCCCTTGGGACCTGGAACAAGCCTGTAGGCAACTACATCTTCCATGTTTGGAAGTGTGCTTGGTTTCTATGTGCCCAACACTTTATGACTGGGAAAAGTCACAATTTGGTCTCCATTTGGCACCTGATGCTCCCTGGAGGTAATAATAGATCCTTTCATGATAGAGACAGGAACAGGGTAGGAGATCAGGATCTTCCTACTTCAATGTTGGTCACTTTGGGCTTTTCCAACAGAGAGATCATGCCCCCAATAAACTAGGTTGTACTCACCAAGTCAAGGTCCCTCACTTTCTGGGCAAGACATTTCTTCCGTATCTGCCTTATAAGTGACACATATCACTAATCTCAGAGGTCACAGAACGGAGTATGTGGCACAGCTGGGTGAGCTTCTGTAGGTGTCAGCAGCATTGATTGGGGAAATATCTTTTGCTCATTTTTCTCTGACATTAGGTTACTTGTGATTCAATTTCTTTTACTTATCATTTCAGTGACACTTAGGCACTGCTATAAATATTTATAACCTCATTGAGAACCAGGACCCATATGGTCTAAGCCATCCATAGGTAAAATAGAAAGGCTAATTAAAATGGAGTGTACAAATATTGAATCAGCTTGGCTGTAAAGGTAAGAGCCTAGAAGCCTCATTTTTTTAGGTCTTCCCTGTGCAGAAGGTAGAGCTATGGCCTTAGATTTTTCTCTGATACCAAAAGGTCAAAACCTACAGTTGACTGTTCATCCCACTGCAAGAGATCCCTAGCATCCAGGTGTGTGCTACATGGAGCACATTGACCATCCCATTAAAGAGGACCATTTTTGGATTAAAGTTCCTTCCAGATCTCTCTTCTCACCTCCATCCTTGTTATGCTTTCATCCTGGCACACACAAGGGACAATCACCAAGGGGCACATCATCTTTGGCTGTTAGGAAGAAACAAACTCTGTCAAATTCCTGTCTGGTAGGTCCTGGCACAGTCCAACATTTCCCCAATCACCTGCCAAGTGCTGATCACTCAGCAATTTATCCAAAGGGGGAGCTTTGGATAAATTAAAGACTAGGAATAGGAAATTAAGGACTATAAGCAGCAATAATTTTCCATGAGAAACATGTAAACACTCCTTGTTTTACCAATATGGATGCCAAACAACAGACCAAGAAATTCCAACCTGTGCCTCTGTACCTGGAATGATTCCTGAGAGGCCTGGTCTTCATTCTGCATTGAATAAAGGAACTGTCAGAGGTGTGAGCACTGAAACAGGATTTCTTTCCCCTAATATGGCATGTCTAGTTTCCAGTGACACTTAAACTAGCTGTAGAGACCCTGCCCTGACAGTAAGGATTTCTAGTCTCCTCTTCCAAGCTCAGTTCCCTGTTCCTTAGAAGAATATGCCCCTGTTTGCTGATTACTATGGAATTCGATTGGGGCTTCTCTTCCCATATAGAAACCTGACCTTGGGCTCTGCACATCATCACATCTAGGTCTCCCTTATTATTCCATGACTTGAAAGGCTCTTCTCTCACGTCAGCCCTGCTGTCCCAAGGAGAAATCCTCTCCAAAACTACCCATCTGTCCAGAAGATACAAAGGAACCCACACTACTGGGAGCCTGGTGTGTGATCAGGTTTCAGCTGTCTTTTAGCAGAGCTCTCTCATGGGCACTGGACCAGGAAATGTTTGAGAAGACTCTGGGTGATATTTTGTGACTCCTGTGTCCTCTATGAATGCCCATTACCCTATCTTTCTGAAGTCTCTCTGCTGAGATTGGTGGATGTGTTGGGGTGGGAAAAACAATATCCCGCAGATTCAGGGACAGGTCTGAGTGCAAAGCAGGTCTATGGCAATATCGGCACCAAAGTCAGACATACTTACAGGACATTCCATTGGTTGCTGCTCACAGGACTAGAATATATAAGAGACATAATTACAGGTTTTGAAGAGTATCAACTGATTGATCCACACTGATATGCAGGGACCAAACCAGCAATAATAAGATAAAGTTTGAGCTCAGCATATGAACCTGGGTGCTCACTGCCTACATCATTTTGAACTTCCTTGAATCTTAGTCTCCTTCCTATAAACAAGGATCAATGCCTTCAATACCTGCTGCCTCTGTGCTTGTTTTTTCTGTTTGTTTCACCTATACTTTATCTTTATCCATCTAGCTAGCTGCATGTGTGCTCACAAACCTTGTGTATCAGAGCCTCCACTGCTCCTCTTCTCCTCCTCCATAAGGCAGGACTGGATTCAGCTCTGCTCTTTGGTATTGTTTTGCTTTTACCAGGTATTGACCACATGCTGTGAGTGATATTTTATTTTCAATAACCCCCGATAGTTTCAGCAGCCCACACAGAACAGCATCTGTCTCTGTGCTTCTGAGTAGCTCTATTTGCCTGTGTCTGGGACATTATTAAGTATGAAGCTTAGTAATGACAAACTAAGGGGCATATGATATAATAGATATGTGAGAGACCATGTGTGTTTTTGGACAGTGACTCCCAGAAATGAGTAATCTTCACCTTTAACATCACCTCCTCTTGGGTAATATATTTCCTATAGTGCCCACTCATTCCCCTTTCATAGGAGTACACATAGGAATACACATAAGAGTACATAGGCCTACTGACAATATTGGCATCAAAGTCAGACATACTTACACGATATTTCACTGGATACTTCTTGCAGCTCTAAAATATATAAGAGACATAATTACAGGTTTTGGAGGGGTGTCAAGACTTATGATTGATTGATTCTGATATGAAGGAACCAAACATAAGATAAAGTTTGAACTCTGGATATGAACTTGGGTGCTCACTGCTCACATCATTTTGAACTTCCTTGGATCTTAGTCTCCTCCCTATCAACAAGGATCAGTGCCTTCAATACCTGCTGCCTCTGTGCTGTTTTTCTCTGTTTGTTTCACTTATACTTTCTTTATACTCCATCTAGCTATCTGCATATGTGCTCACAAACCTTGTGTATGAGTCTCCACCACTCTTCTTCTCTCCTCCATAAGACATGACTGGATTCAGTTCTGCCCTTTGCTATTGTTTTGCTTTTACTAAGTATTGACTATATCCTCTGAGTGGTGTTTTACCTTCAATAACCCCAGATAGTTTCAGCGGCCTACACAGAGCAGCATGTGTCTTCCAGGCAGCTCTCTTTGCCTGTGTCTGGGACATTAGTAAGTATGAAGCTTAGTACTGACGAACAAAGGGGCATATGATACAACAGATATGTGAGAGTCCATGTGTGTTTTGGATAGTGACTCCCAGAAATGAGTAATCTTCACCTTTAATATCAGCTCCCTGGGTAAAATATTCCTCCTATGGTACCCACTCATTCCCCTTTCATAGGAGTACACATAGGAGTACATAGATCTACTAGCAACATTGGCACCAAAGTCAGACATACTTACGATATTTCACTGGATGCTCCTTGCAGCTCTAAAATATATAAGAGACATAATTACAGATTTTGGAGGGGTGTAAAGACTTATAATGATGCATGCTGATATGAAGGGACCAAACTTCAGCAAAAAGATAAAGTTTGAGCTCTGTATATGAACCTGGGTGCTCACTGCTTACATCATTTTGAAATTCATGAATCTTAGTCTCCTCCCTATCAACAAAGATCAATGCATCCAATACCTGCTGCCACCTCTCTGCTTGTTTTTTTCATGTCCATTTCACCTATACTTCCTCTTTCCCCCAACTAGCTTTCGACATGTGTGCTCACAGACCTTGTGCTTCAGAGCCTCCATCGCTCCTCTTCTCTCCTTCTCCATAAGACAGGATGGGATTCAGTTCTGCTCTTTGCTATTGCCGTGCTTTGACCAGGTATTGACCACATGCTATGAGTGATATTTTACTTTCAATAACCCCAGATAGTTTCAGCAGCCTACACAGAGCAGCATGTGTCTTCCGAGCAGCATTGCCTGTGTCTGGGTCATTAGTAAGCATGAAGCTTAGTACTGACAAACTAAGGGGCATATGATACAACAGATACAACAGAGTCCATGTGTGTTTTTGGACAGTGATTCCTAGAAATGAGTAATCTTCACCGTTAACATCAGCTCCCCTGGGTAAAATATTCCTCCTATAGTACCGACTCATTCCCCTTCATAGGAGTACACATAGGAGTACACATAGGGGTACACATAAGAGTACATAGGTCTACTGGCAATATTGGCATCAAAGTCAGACATACTTACACGATAATTCACTGGATGCTCCTTGCAGCTCTAAAATATATAAGAGACATAATTACAGGTTTTGGAGGGGTGTCAAGACTTATGATTGATCCATGCTGATGTGAAGGTACCAAACTTTAGCAATAAGAGTATGAACTTGGGTGCTCACTACCTACATCATTTTGAACTTTGTGAATCTTAGTTTATCCATATCAACAAGGATCAGTGCCCTTTGTCATCAGAAAGCCTGAGAGCTTTCTGACAGTTCTGCTAGGGGCCAGTATTATGATCCCAAGTGGTTAAGGAAACTTAGTCTACCTTTTTGGACATCAGGTAGGAGGCCCCTGGGAGACTGGAATGCCTCACCATGCAGGATGAGAGGGACAATCTGTGCAGTTGTTTGCTCATGTGATGAAGAGCGGCTGAGGAGTAAGAGTGCATCACAGAAACAAACAGAGGGAAACCTCACTTAATTCTCCAGGGACGTTGGCCTGGGTATCAGGATAAAGGGGCACATGCAAGTCAATACTCACCCAGCAACAGTAGCTGAAGCTACATAGCGCCACCACAATCACAACCAGGACTACAATGACCAATATTTGGATATCACTTTGAGTAATAGGTTGCTCCTCATCTGTGGGTTCCGTAGTTGCCGTGGTTTCTTGTGTGACATTTTCTGGTTCGATGTCAACATATGGGTCTTTTGGTTCCTGCAAAAAGCACACATGGCAGAGGACTGAAGTGGCCTAATGACCTCTTTATGTGTACTTATTACCCTGCCCAGGAATTCTTGAGTCTCTAGTACACATCCTCTTGATAGGTTGCCATCCTTAGAACTCACTATTGGCCAGTGACGTGATATGGTGCCAGACAATCAGTATGGAGGCTGGGCCACTGCTGGGTCTGCTCAGAGTTGTTGGTTTTCAGGTCTATCAAAGAAATCTTTAATTCTAATCTACTGACTATGTAGGAAGTTTGAGAAACACAAAATTTTAGTTATGCACAAAATTTTAGTTATGCACAAAATTTTAGTTATGTGTGAGGGAGGGCTATAGATCTACAAAGAGCATGGTAGTGCCAGGAAAAAAAAAGAACTCTGACCAGTTTTCCCTGTTTCTTGACTTTTTATATGTTCACAGTACCATTCACATTCAAAAATGCTTTCTACTAGGTAAAGCAATATATATGATAACATCAGTACGTATATTGCAAACCATAATGTTCAGAAGGTGAGAAAGAGAGAGAGTAAGAGAGAGAGTATGTATGTATGTGTGAGAGAGAAGGAAAGAAAAGTGGGGGAGGGGGCAGGTGGGGAAGGTTGCAGGAGGATCTTAGTGGAGGGAAATGGACACAGCAGAAAGGACTGGTATTGGAACATTGTATGACTCAAGCAATTTTGAAAAACCTAACTGTGTATCTCATGGGGATTTGATTAAAAAATAAAATACATCTCCCTCAGAACAAAAAATGCTTTCTACATCAAAGCAACTCAGAGGGCAACACTTGTGAAGCTTTTCAGTGAGTTTGTAAAGGTTGTAGATAGGCCTGGTTCATACGTGTATTCAATGAAGGATAATATTCTGGTTACAATAACCAGAAGTAAGTTGTCTGCGTGCTTGCTCACGCAAGCTGTGTAGCTTCTTCCAGAACAAGTGATCTTCTTCAGTGAACTTGAAAGATGAATGAGTGATAGATAGAGCCTGGGTTCATGGAGTAGGGCAGCTGAGAGAGGCACAGAGCTATGGTCATGTGCTAAGTTGGGTCTTAGTCACTAGACTAATCCTGAAGTCTTTTCTTCTCTGTGCCGTCATTTGGACTGTTGTCATTCTGACAGTGGGACATTTAATGGACAAATGTCTAGTGCAGTTTCTGTACGTAGAGCTCATGTCTGAACTACATGTAGACAGACTCAGATGAGTATCAGCACTGGGAGAAACTTACAGGTGGTCACTAGGCATTAGTTCCCACTCCCAAATTATCTTTTCCAGCCCAAAAGTCTCTGAGCCATCTCTGTTCTCTGGATAAAAATGCCTGGGTGAGTTCTAGGTTGGTATTAGCACTTTCAACAATTATTAGCACATTGTCTGTGCATTAAATACAGGCAAAAGATACACATGATAACCTCTAAATATATGTATTACAACCCACAATGTATAAGAGAAGTAAGAGAGAGAGATTGAAAGTGAAAGAGAGAAAAAAGATAAAGAACCTTCCATAGAGGCAGGATCGGGAGGGGAGGGAATCGGGAACATTGGTGGTGGGAAATGGGCACTGGTGGAGGGATGGGTGCTGGAACACTGTATTACCGAAACCCAAATATAAACATCTTTGAAATTGTATATCTCACGGTGGTATAATAAAATATTAAAAAATAAAATATTCTGAATTATGGGAAAAATAAACAGTTAAATAAATAGATAGATAAATGAATAAATGAATGAATGAATGAATACATAAATAAATAAATGCCTGGGTGATGAGTTGCATGAAGAGTTCACACTGGGAATTATTGTCTTTACTCCCACATGGCTTTCTTTCAGCCTTTTCATAACACAGGCTGCTCTGCTCCTTATCACCTTACCACCACAGAAAATAGAAACTGCATGCAGAGTAGAGAATTAGCAGAGAGGGCCATTTGTTAATTTTCTTATGAACAAATAATTATTCAGAACTATGTTGTATAGTGTTCACATGCGGTAAGTTTTTCTCTTTTGCAATTCTAATTATTTAAGAGATACTGCTAAGAATGTATTGGTTATTATTTCCATCTTATATAAATTTATTTGATTTCTTTCATTTATTTTGCCTTCAATTTGCTCAGATTTTGTCAAGGATCTTCACATCACTTAATCAGGGATATGGATCTGAAACTTTCCTTTTGGGTAATATCCTCTACTTTTTGTTATTACTATAAATTTGACTTCATACAACCTGTTAGGAAGAATTCCTGCGTCTGTTTCCCTTTTAATTTGTTTGCTTGTTATTTTGCTGTTTGGGACATACATGGAGGTGTTCTGGGATTACTCTTAGTCCTGCAGCTCAGGGGACACTCCTGTTGTTGCTCAGGGGAGCAGATGGGGTACTGAGAATCAAAGTCAGGTCAGTCTTATGCAAGGAAATTGCACTACCCACCATATTGTCTCCAGTCCCTGTTTCTTTTATATTTTTTGAATGACTTAAGAAGTTAGGTTGTAAACTCATCTCTGAAGTTTTCCAGAAATGTAAGCCCACCTGGACCCAGGTTGTTGTTTCTTTTTTTTAAAAATATTTTTGTGTTTTTTTATTAAATATTTTATTATACCACCATGAAATATACAATTACAACGTTGTTCATGTTTAGAGGTTTCAGTCACATAGTGTTCCAGCACCCCACCCTCCACCAGTGCCCATTTTCCACCACCAATGTCCCCAATTCCCTCCCACCTCCCATAGCCTGCCTAAATGGCAGGTTGTTTATCTCTTTTCTCTCTCCCTCTCTCTCTTTTCCTTCTCTTATACATTGTGGGGTGTTGTTTCTTTTTTTAGAAGGTTTTTACTTACTGCCTCAATTTCCCTTACTTATGAGTGACTTGTTTAGCATTTTACATTCCTCCTGATTGAATCTATTGAAGTCTAATTATTTTAAACATCAATGCCTTTCTTCTGGGATCTCTGACTTAGTGTATGTATTATTTCTTTCTTTTTAAATTACTTTGGGACACTGTTGTATCCTATTTTTTCAAACTATGAGATTAGGTTATTAATATGTGTTTTTCTTCTTTCCAGATACCAGTCTATAATGCTAATTACTAACATGGTTTTTTGTGTCCTATATCTTCTGATATCAAAAGAATAATACATCAAGATCTTGTGTCAGTCATCCTACAGATACAAGGATGTTTTAATATATGTAAATGATTTAATGTAATATGCAAACTAGTTAGAAAGGCATATTAATGTAATATGCAAACTAGATTAATAAATATTAAATCCTTTTGATACAATTCAATATCCATTCATGACAAAATTCCTTAAGAAAATTAGGGTAAAAAGGAATATACTCCAAGAAAGTAATGGCCATATAGAACTAACCCACAACCAACATCATACTCAATGCAAAAATTGAAAAGCCTTATCTTTGATGTCAGATACAAGGCATGGATATCCACTTTATCCTGTACCTTTAGAAATCCTTGCCACAACAATCAAATAAGTAAACTGAATAAAAGGCATTCAATTGGGAAAATAAATCAAACTTTCATTTGAATGATTTTTTCCAAATCACTTGATCACTGATTTTTCCAAATAATGTGATAATATACATAAAAAAACTGAAAGACTCCAACAAACAAACCAAATAAAAAGCCCCTTCTTTACAAGGCACTCCAAGGACACTTAATTAGTATGAGGAGAAATATCTTTTCGTGACGGGCATAGCACTCTAATGTGACTGTGAGTTGCTGCTAAGATCCCTGTTTGCACAAACTAATTTTTTGGTCCAGTCTGGGGACATATTCCATTTTTTTCTTTTGCTCATCTTGTCCCCACCTCTGTCCTGCCCCCTGATACCTACATTGAATTGATAGGATTTTGAATGACCTATAGAGCAAGCCCATCCTTTTGACTCACACAGTCCTTTCCAGTGGTTTTAAGAAAAAACTTTTTCATTGCTGCGTCTTTACCATAGTTCGAGCTGAAATCCATTTCGATACTCCTAAAGTACAAAAACACAAATGTTCAACAGTCTTCTTGATGAAATTCTTTTTTTTTAACATTTTATTATACCACCGTGAGATATACAATTACAACGTTGTTCACGCTTGGGGGTTTCAGTCACACAGTGTTCCAGCACCCCGCCCTCCACCAGTGCCCCTCAGCCACCACCCATGTCCCCAATTCCCTCCCCCCTCCCTCATCCTGCCTAAATGGCAGGTTCTTTATCTCCTCTCCTCTCCCTCTCTCTCTCTCCTCCTTCTCCCACACATTGTGGGTTGCACTACATACACTTAGAAGCCATCATTTGCATTTTTTGTCTGTATTTAATGCTCAGTTCTATGTTAGTATCAGACCTTTAGACATTTATTCACACATGTTCCCTTCTCTATCTAAACTAATCTCTGACTCCCACACGCTTGTGGTAATTTCCACTTTCGGTAAGATCACCTAGTATATTTATGTCATGCAAATAAATGCAGTCATTCTATGTCTCTCTCTTTCCTTCTGACTAATTTCACTCAACATGATTTTTTCCATATCCATCCATTTATAGGAAAAATTCATAACTTCATTTTTCTGACAGCTGCATAGTATTCCATTGTGTAGATGTACCACAGTTTCTTTATCCAGTCAATTGATGAAATTCTTGAAAGAATTCAAATTTATAGTTCAATCCCACTGTTATGATGGCTGTCTGCTGAAGTTACACCCCTGGACCATATTATTTTAGGATACTTCCTTCCAGAATGTCTGAACTACACAATTATCACTGAGTATGTCAGAAAAAAGCCAATAAACATAGTTACAGAGAGTGCCCTAAGGCATCCCAAGATAGTAATTTAGTGTCAGTAAACAGTAAATCCCAATCCTAGAAGCACCATGGAGACCAAAAGTGCTCATCAACTATGGCACTTCTCCCATCCTCCCCCTCAAAAAATACCTGGCACCCTTCCCTAGAGTACTTACCTCTCCAGACTTATTGAATACTATTCCTGGGCATGTTATAAATTTTTCTGAAAAACGAGGAAGTCCTATATCTGAAAGAAAAGGCATGGAAGAATATCAGTGACATATCTACTCATTCCTCTGTACCTAATACCCTGACATGGCATTCATAACTAACATGTTGACTTGTGACAGATTCTTCCCAATGACTTCTAGGCACCTGCCATGCACCAGTCTGTGCCAGGCCCGGAAATTAATGAGAATAAAGTAGACAGAGACTGTGCTCTCAGGAGAATTATATTAGAAGAACTGGACAGTAGAACAGAAAATTAAGTGAAAATTAAGAAAGATGAGGTGCTGCTACATTGGTAAACAAGAAGCAAGACTAAAGAGCATGGGCAGTGGCTAAGATCCTATTGATCTGTCTGAACTTTGGAAGAATCTGAAATATTTACACAGGAAATGATGCCATATTGAAATTGGCTTTTGAATAGTGATGCTAGTCTATAAATGAAATCAGATTGTATTTCATTCATTGTTATTAAAAATTTAACTATTTCAAATTCAATTGAAAAAATTTTACTACTTCCTTGCATTGTTGAACATTTCCTTTATAATGAATTCTCTCTGAGAAGAGTATCATAGAGTGAACCATATGAGGGGGTATCTAGAGAAAAATCAATGATGGAGATTTTTTTGGCTGCAAAGTCCTGAGCACTAGGAGCTGAGATTGATAAGGAGTACTGAAGTGAAGAGAGGGTACCAAGTGGTCATGGATCCTGGCAGGGCTCCAAGATTTACTGCAAGTGCAAAAAAATCTTTTGAGGTCCTGGCCAAGTTGCATTTGTTTTGGACATATGGGCAGGGACTTACCTATACTATAGGTGGGATGAAAGCAAAAAAGAGTTAGGAATCCTTTAGAGGTAAAGGGGAACTGTCACCAGAGTTCATCATTAGTTGAGAGGAGTCTTGATGCGGAGAGTGGCTTTTCCTTTTATTTTGTGTGTGTAGCCATGAGATTTGCTTTAAAATGGATTGACATGAATAATATGCTGAGTGAAATGAGTCAGATGAAAGGTACAGACATAGAATGACTGCACTCATTTGTGGAACATAAAAAACATAGTATGAGACTAATACCCAAGAAAACACTGGCCAGGAGGATTGGTCCATGGTTGGGAACCTGCTTCAGGTACAGGGGAGAAGGCAGTCAGGATATAAAAGGAACCACTATGGCAAGGAAGGGTGGAAATGATCACTCCAGATAAAAAACTGTTCTGGAAGTAGGTCAAGGAACAAACATGATTAACTTTTAAGTATCTTACCACAAATCATAATAACCAAAAGAGAATAATGAGAGAGAGAGAGAGAGAGAGAATAAAAGCACCTGTCATGCTAGAACTCACCATTGAATATACACAAAGAGACTTAAATGATAAACTCTAAATATCTGCAGGGCTAGCCACAATGTGTAAAAGAAGAGGGAGAGAGATGCAGAGACAGAGAGCGAGACAGAGAGAGAAAGAGAGGAAAGGGGGTACCTGCTATTGAGGCAGCCTGGGGGTGGGCGGGAGGGGTGTGGGTACATTGGTGGTGGTGATGGGGCACTGGTGGAAGGAAGGGTGCTGGAATACTGTATTACCAAGAACCAATTATGAACATCTTTGTAAGTTGAAACTTGATTATGTACAGCTTTGCAACTGTGACTCTCATGATGACTCAATTAAAAAAGGCTTTCATATTAACTAATAAAGACATATACTTTAATTATTAATTTTTCCACATCTTGTAATAAACATGGATGCGAAAGCTATATTATTATGAAACAATAAGCAGCCTTTGTCATTTCTGGTCAGTAATAAGACTAGGAAGGGTACTGAAACATCAGTAGGGAGGGACTCTCCCTTGAGACCCTGACTCAGTTCTCACATGGTGATTCCAATGCATGGCAGCAACAGATCTCAACAGAAGTGCCTGAAGACAGGCCTTTTAGACAAGTCAGTCCTAAAGACCACAAGAACTGCCATCTTAGCAAGACAAGGGTCCTGACTAAACAAGCACATCAACTGTATTACGCCCTACAGAGCCTGTGATTTTGGCAAACTAATCAGTTTTATCTCTAGTTATGGATCCATATCAATAAAGAGCAATGTGCTAGTTCAATGAATTAATTGAGATGCTGTATTCAAGATTAATCGCCTATTATTTGATATTGAGGGAGCACTTAGCAAAAATTAGATCTCCATATCAGTGTAGGATGTGGTCCACAATTCACTCTTGAGTATCTGTTATACATGAAGACAAATCTAACAGCCTGAGGTCAACAGCAATTTATGACTTATGGAAGTGTGGCAATGTCAATCCCACCCAGTTCTTTGAACCAAAGAGAGGGTGGCCCCAAATTGAAAAGGAAAAATGTTGTTACTTCAGATTTTTCAGATGGCCCTATAATAAGCAGACTTTTCATTGTCAAATCATTGGATAAAATCATGAGACTAAATTAACTTATTTTATTCAAAGAATTAAGTGATAAGTTTGAGGAGGATTCAGGGTTAACTTTAACAGGGTATTCATTGAGGAAGAGAATATGGATCTCAATTCTATGGGCATCCAGTCACATGAAACAACACTGTCCTTACTCATATATTCAGATACTCATCCAAGAGGTCACCTATTGCTTGAGTATTTTCAGATATATTTGAGTGTTAAAGATTGTTAAGGCAACGACACATTGACTATGTTTGACAGGAATTACTAAAAAGTTTAAGAAGAGGATTCATGGTTCTAGGTCACATACACAATATGTATCTATGCCTGATTTCCAGGACTGAAAAATGGCAGCTGGCATGCATTCACTTTTAGTCTAAGGTTAGTGCACAATCCTAGGAAAACTACCAGGTGGCACTGACTCTAGGGATTTAGGTCCTTGATTCTTTCTAAGCAAATAAGAAACTGATTATTGGGTGAGGTTGCTGTAGTTATGAAAACACAGCTCACAACAATCTTATTCTTATCAGTGCAAAAACCCTGGTCAAGAAGAGTTTGTGCTGCTGGACTTGATGACGGTCCATCATTTTACTCTTTCACTCTCCAGGCTGTCATAGCATGCACAGAAAATGATCAGCAAATGTTCAGGTGTTTGGATGACCAAGGAAATGAAGTTGAAGTAGGAAATTTGTTATTTGCCAGGACTGAGATGGGTACTTACCTATAACACCATTCTTCTTATATAAACACCTAAGAGCATCCTTATTAATTTTGTCTAGTCCAATTGCAGATTGAACTAAAGAGTAGTTTTCTGCATAAGGCAACATGCAAAGATATGTATTAGTAGGATCTTTGTACTGTTTTCTGCTTATCTCCCCTTGTGGTAGACAGACCCCAATTGAGATTTTCTAGGATACTCCTATGAGGAAATAACTGTGCCTGTACCAATATCTGGGATATTTGTGGGCCAAATCCTCACCGACAGTCACAGTATAGAAGCCTGTTATGTCCTTGAATTTCATGAACTTTCACTACTTACCATGACCCTAGACACACACACACACACACACACACACACACACATACACACACAGAGACAGAAAGAGAGAGACAGAGAGAGATAGACAGAGAGAGACACAGAGAGAGAGGAGAGAGAAACAAACTTCTGGGTTTACACACAGGCACATAAATAAGCACAACCCTGGATTTTTTTCTTGTACACAATAAAATTAATTCCTAGTTTTCTTACCCTAAAGTCATGAAGGAGATGTTCTTTACTAGACCAAAATTTATGGATAGGTGCCAGAAAAACGCAGAATGAATAACTTTCAAGTTTGAACTGCATATCCAAACTTTGGTGTTTGTGGGAAACTCACACTTGGAAACTTATTCCTCTTTAGCCCCACCTCCTATCATTATGTGTATCTCTGGTAAACTACAATCACTGTAGCAAGTTTGCACTCTAGTGAGGAAATCAAGGAGATGGATACCATTTTCTAGAGAATGTTTCATGAAAGAAAATATGCTATCTTAGCTGTGGATCAAAAACCAGGTATAAAAAAATAACCCTGTATGAAAAAGTGCTCTACATTGTTAATCATTAGGGAGATGCAAATCAAAACACCAATCCCTCAACCACAGAGACTCGCACACATCAAAAAGAGTAACCAGTGCTGACATGGATGCGAGGAGAAAGGGAATCTCATTCATTGTTGGTGCCAGACTAGAACTCAGTGTTGTATGTAGGCAAAGGCATTTACATGATAATCCCTAAATGTCTGTAGGGCAAGCCACAATGTATAAGAGAAGAGAGAGAGAGTGAGAGAGAAGAAAAGGAAACATGCCTACTATAGATAGAGGCAGGCTGGGGGATGGGGCGGAAAATTGGCACCATTGGAGGTGGGAATAAGGCACTAGTGGAGGGTTGGGTGCTGGAATAATGTATGACTTAAACCCAATCATGAATATTTTTGTAACTGTTTAACTGTATATCACATGGTGGTACAATAAAAAAAATTTAAAAATAAATAAAAAATAAAAGTAATACCTATGGGAATAAAAAAAAGCACAAAATGTACTCCAAAGTCTTTCATGAATGATATTTCCTAGCACCCAGCAGTTCTCAGAGAACTGGAAAAGAGCCAGATCTGGTGGCACTTAAAGATATTCAGACACATTGGCAGCAGAGCTCAGGAAGTAGTTAAGTTCTGCCTGATTCCATAGCCTACAGCATTCTAGCTTTAGAGTAAAGGGCAGAGTTTTAGGCCCAGATACTCAGGCTAATTCTATCTGTATCAGATCACGTGCCATTCCCAGTGGAAGAGTATGTTTATTCATGTTCCTCAGCAGTACAATCCTAAGATGGGTTCACAACAGCTAGAATTATGTAGAATTCTTCCTAATAAGAGAATCTATAGGAAAAACTGCATGGACTTTATCATCACCTATAAATAGAGATATTTTCTCAGAGAGCACTTCCTTAAGTTCTAGATCTTTAAATTCTAGATCTAGATCTGATGGAGAGTGCTTCTACATGAAACACTTGGAGTAATATTAATGAGGAGTATTGTATGGGCGCCTTTTTCAAATTATGTCCCTAGAAAGACTCTACAATTTAACAGCATTCACTTCTTTCCCTTTTACATTAATATATTGAATCAAAGATGCATTTACCATTTTTCTTATGTGTAATTTGTTTTTGGCTTTTTGGGTCACACTTGGCAGTGCTCAGGGATTAATCCTGGCTCTGCATCAGGAAAAACTCCTGGTAGTGCCTTGGGGACCATATGGATGCCAAGGATAAAAGCCAGGTAGGCCGCATGCAAGGCAAATGCCCTATTCCCTGTGCTGTTGCTCCGCCCGCCCATTCTGTGATAAATTTATTAATTTTTCATACTCTGAATCAGGATTGCTCTTCTGGTTGTTGCTTAGTTATTCTTGAATAATTTCCCTTTTATATACTATTGATTATCATTTTCTAATGTTTTGTCTTAAATATATATTTCTTAATAGATAAAACTTATTTGTGAGATCTAAATTACATTAAAGTTATGATATAATATATATATATGAAATAATATTGTGGTATCACTCTCATTGAGAAATGTGATATTTTACTTCAAATACAATGAAAATGAAATAATTATGAACACAGTCACATATAATGGGACACAAAGCTCAGATAATGTCCAACTACTTATATAGTTACTCAATACTTATATGTCCAATGCATTTCTGATAACTAACCCTTTACGCCTACTCAAAAAAATTAGAACACAAGCACTTAAAAGTAAAATTAATGCAGATTTTGTACTTGCACAATATAGAAAACATGCACTAATGATACACCGAACACACAACATACACAAACTTTACAAAGCACTCACATAGCATGTAAACATTATATTCCTGAATCACACAGTCAGTCACTTCCCATAGGCTTCCATGCCACAGATATGCAAAAGTAAACAATTCTTTTGTGTAATACAGTGACTCCAGCACTTACCTCCTACACAATAATAGCTAGAGTCTAAATTCAAAGTTTCACGACACGAATTTATTGCAATCTGGAATAGAGCAGAGTGACATTATCAGGGAAAGTGAACTGTTTGTGGTATATTTCTGTATGTGGAGGGAGCCAGTCCATCCTGTACTGCACAATGAGTGCTCACCGTTTTACTAAACGATGTGATTTTCTCAATAACTTCTGGAAAGTATTTATATCCAACATGCTTTGCAAAGGCATCTACCTTAAATGAAAAAAGATGAATTGGTTTCAGTGTCATGAATTGATTACAGAGCAGACCCTCATTCCAGGGGTTAAATCGCTTCCCTTATACCATGTTATTCTCCGAAGGATGCACCCTGGCATCAGCTAGTATTGCACTATGAAAGAGTAGAAATATTTGTTACCCACACATCCAGTAGATAGGTTGAATACAGTAGTGATGTACATGGATTTTATGGATGTGTGTTGTGCAATCATTTGGGATGTGAAAGAGGGCCATCACTTAGGGAATCTGAGACTGATACCTCTGAAAACTTGCCACGCAAATTGCTTACCAATGAGTCTAGGAAGTGTTTAAAATTACCTGGGATTTATCGCTATTTTTGATACCTACTGCAACAGGAAGGGCACCCATATGCTTAGTCTTCTGAATCTGAAAGAAGAAAAACACTGGAGCACAAATCAACAAAATGTCTGGGGTAAATGTTAAAAAGAATAAGTGGTAGACTCACTATAGTTGAAGCTGCATTAAATACCTCAGGCTTCATAGGTCCAGATAAAAGAGTGATAACCACGCTAATTGTAGATTGGTCTGTTTTATAAAAAAAATCAATCGATATTAGCCCCCAGAGTGATCTTTTTCAGGTTGCCACGTTCATAGCACTGCTCCCTAATCTCCTCCAGAAACAATGACCAGATTCTAATATTAGCTATTCAGAGCCTTGTTTTCCAGTGAATCCTTGAGAGAAAGTTCTTATTCGCTATGACATTTTAGATGAGGATACGAATACTGAGAACAGATCATGACTATTTCTGGTGAACAGTATCCTCTGAACTGTATCCACTATTCGCTTTTCACTGGTAAAGTTAATCCTTTCAGATGAGAAATGAAAGGAAATGTCTCACTTACTCAACAGGCTGTTACGCAGACTCAGAGGAAGGTAGTGTTCTGGACAGTATTGCAGTTACTTTTTCTGCATTTGGGGGTCTAGTAGTTTGTATCTCAAAGTCAGAAGCAATTGAGGAGATATTAATCTAGGATATATTAATTATTAATTGATAATGATATTAATTAATGGAGGAGTGATTAATCCTATGCTGTATTAATACATTATTCAATATAGCAGAGATAAAAACAGTAGGAAAATCAACCAAAGGAAAGACACATAAAGCAAAAAGGAATCAGAAGAAAATATGTAACAGTGATGGATAGTAAGGGCAATAAAAATACCTAGCAGTTTTTCTCTAAGTTTTTTTTTAATCTGCTGATGTGGTCTTGTTTGTATAATTTACTTATATCTATACAGATTTTTATTATGTAAATTAAACTGTCAGAGAGCTGGGCAAGCTACTGAGGGTAAACCATCCACACGGCAGAGCCTGGCAAGCTGTCTGATGTGTATTTGATATGCCAAAACCAGTAATAACAATGTTTATTTCCCCAACCCTGAAAGAGCCCTTAATATGTCAGCCCTAAGAAGGACGAACAAGGAGTGTTTGATAAAATCTCAGGGCCAAACTAGGCTGCCAACATGAAGGACTAAAATGACTTTCTGTACTTTTCAATGCATGTACGCTGGCACTGGAAGCATATATCGAGGACCTGATGTTGCAAGCACAAAAGATCAAGTATGACATCATTGGTCTGACCGAGATGAGGAGGCATCAATCGCATCACGTTGTTTTTGACACTGGAGAAGGACTGTTCCTTGGAACATGCGACTAAAGAGGCATCGATGGTGTCCTTGTTAACAAGAACCTGGCCATGAGCATTGATTCATTTGAATGTCTAACAAACCTGATAGGACTATTAATTACGCTTGAAGAGATGTGGCCCACTGCTGGCAGTTTCTATCTTTGTTGTCTACACACCAACATCTACATACAGGGAAGAAGAAATTGAGAAATTTTACATGGAATTGGTGGAGCTCTATAAAGAAGATCACACCTCCTACAAGATCGTAATTGGTGATTTTAAGACAAAATAGGACAGCGAAGATCCGCCAAAGAACTCCCATATCAGGACCCAAGGTCTAGAATGGAACAAACAGGGTGAGAAGCTATCTGAGTTCACCATGTCCATCAAGACCATTCATGGGAACTCACAGTTCCAGAAGGCTGAATTGAACCCTTGGACATGGGAATCACCTGATGGACAGTTCCACAAAGAAAATGACCACATCTTGCCCTTCCCCCTCCATTTTGTTGAGCCTGGTGGCCCTGCCCAGGAGCTGCCCGCGGGCCAGCATACAGGGCCTCACGGACGGCTGGGGAGGCTGGCACTCAGCTCGCGCCAGGCCTAGCTAACCATGGAGCGAGTGGGCCGTCGCCTCTGGGGGTCCCAGAGGCAGCCGGATGAGACTTCGCCCAAAACACTAGCCACCATTTTTGCTGTCCAGACACTGGGAAACTGCCTCACGACCAGATCTACAGAGCAGAACCAGTTTGAGCCCAGGTAGGCGGCTCCAAGAGGCGGAAATCACTGGGAAGTCGTCAGATGGAGGCGTGGTCTCCCCTTCCCCCTCCATTTTGTCGAGCCTGGTGGCCCTGCCCAGGGCTGCCCGCGGGCCAGCATACAGGGCCTCACGGCGGCTGGGAGGCTGGCACTCGGGGCTGGGGGGGGGGGGGGGGGAGGGGGGGGGGGGTGGTGTGTGGCTCCCCTTGTGGTGGTGCGGGGGTGGGGGGTCGGGGTGGGCGTTGCGGGGGGCGGCGTGTCTTCCTCATTTGTGAGCTGGTGGCCCTGCCCAGGAGCTGCCCGCGGACATACAGGGCCTCACGGATGGCTGGGGAGGCTGGCACTCGGCTCGCGCCCGGGCCTAGCTAACCATGGAACCCGAGGAGGGCAGATGGGTTTTGGGAGTGGGCCCGTCGCCTCTGGGGGTCCCAAAGGCAGCCAGATGAGACTCGCCCAAAACACTAGCCACCATTTTTGCTGTCCGGACGCTGGGAAACTGCCTCACGACCAGATCAACAGAGCAAAACCAGTTTGAGCCCAGGTACGCGGCTCCAAGAGGCGGGAATCACTGGGAAGTCGTCAGATGGAGGCGTGGTCGCCCCTTCCCCCCTCCATTTTGTCGAGCCTGGTGGCCCTGCCCAGGAGCTGCCCGCGGGCCAGCATACAGGGCCTCATGGACGGCTGGGGAGGCTGGCACTCGGCTCGTGCCGGGCCTAGCTAACCCGAGGAGGGAAGATGGAACCCCGAGGAGGGAAGATGGGTTTTGGGGAGGGGGCCCGTCGCCTCTGGGGGGGTCCCAGAGGCAGCCAGATGAGACTTCGCCCATCACACTAGCCAACATTGTTGTTGTCCAGATGCTGGGAAACTGCCTCACGACCAGATCAACAGAGCAGAACCAGTTTGAGCCCAGGTAGGCGGCCCCAAGAGGTGGGAATCACTGGGAAGTCGTCAGATGGAGGCGTGGTCGCCCCTTCCCCCCTCCATTTTGTTGAGCCTGGTGGCCCTGCCCAGGAGCTGCCCGCGGGCCAGCATACAGGGCCTCACGGATGGCTGGGGAGGCTGGCACTCGGCTCGCGCCAGGGCCTAGCTAACCCTGAGGAGGAAAGATGGAACCCCGAGGAGGGAAGATGGGTTTTGGGAGTGGGCCCGTCGCCTCTGGGGGGTCCCAGAAGCAGCCGGATGAGACTCGCCCATCACACTAGCCACCATTTTTGCTGTCCGGACGCTGGGAAACTGCCTCACGACCAGATCAACAGAGCAAAACCAGTTCGAGCCCAGGTAGGCGGCACCAAGAGGCGGGAATCACTGGGAAGTCCTCAGATGGAGGCGTGGTCTCCCCTTCCCCCCTCCATTTTGTCGAGCCTGGTGGCCCTGCGCAGGAGTTGCCCGGGCCAGCATACAGGGGCCTCACGGACGGCTGGGGAGGCTGGCACTCGGCTCGCGCCGGGCCTAGCTAACCATGGAACCCCGAGGAGGGCAGATGGGTTTTGGGGGGGGGCCCGTCGCCTCTGGGGGGTCCCAAAAGGCAGCCAGATGAGACCGGCCCAAAACACTAGCCACCATTTTTGCTGTCCGGACACTGGGAAACTGCCTCACAACCAAATCAACAGAGCAAAACCAGTTCGAGCCCAGGTAGGCGGCTCTAAGAGGCGGGAATCACTGGGAAGTCGTCAGATGGAGGCGTGGTCTCCCCTTCCCCCTTCACTTTTTTGTCGAGGCCTGGTGGCCCTGCCCAGGATCTGCCAATGGGCCAGCATTAGGGCCTCATGGACGGCTGGGGAGGCTGGCACTCTGCTCGCGCCGGGCCTAGCTAACCATGGAACCCCCGAGGAGGGCAGATGGGTTTTGGGGTGGGGCCGGCGGCCTCTGGGGGTCCCAGAAGCAGCCGGATGAGACTCGCCCATCACACTAGCCACCATTTTTGCTGTCCGGATGCTGGGAAACTGCCTCACAACCAGATCAACAGAGCAAAACCAGTTTGAGCCCAGGTAGGCGGCTCCAAGAGGCGGGAATCACTGGGAAGTCATCAGATGGAGGCGTGGTCTCTCCCTTCCCCCTCCATTTTGTCGAGCCTGGTGGCTCTGCCCAGTACCTGCTGCAAGCGGCCGCGCAGTCCACTACAATAGTGAAACAGTAATGTCTTTTAATGCACTGCATTCCACGAAGAGCAGGAAAGTTTGTTGGGAAGGAGATATAGAGAGGAAAGAAATGACATACAGAACCCGCCAAGTGGTTGAGGTGCGGGGGGGGGGAGGGAGGTGGGGACATTTGTGATGGGAGATGGGTTTGGGTGGAGGTTGCGTGTTGGAACACTGTAGAACCAAAGCTCTACATGAGCATCTTTAAATTTAAAAAAAAAGGTGGAATCTACCACAAACATGTGGGAATCAGAGGTTAGGTAAGACAGAGAAGGGAACAGTGTGCTAATATTTGTCAAAAGTGATAATACCAGCCTAGAACTGAGCATTTAATATAGGAAAAAAGATATACATGATAATCTCTAAATGTATGTATTGCAATCCACAATGTGTAAGAGAAAAGAGAAAGAGAGAGAGAGAAGAGATAAAGAACTTGCCATAGAGGCAGGCTACGGGAGGGGGATGGAAGTGGGGACATTGGTGGTGGGAAATGGGCACTGGTGGAGGGATGGGTGCTGGAACACTGTATGACAGAAACCCAAACATGAACATCTTTGTAATTGTATATCACATGGTGGTGTAATAAAATATTTAAAAAAATAAAAAAATAAAACAACATGAACAACTTTTAAAAAAAAAGAAAATGACCACATCTTAATCAATTGAAGGTTTTGCCTGACCGATATCGCTGTTGTCCCAAAATTCCAAACAGGATCAGACCACTGACTCCTTCGGTGCAAAATACTACTTCACGCAACGGGGAGAAAAGGCTACAAAGTTTTAGAAGAGATCTCCAAGAAATACCACCAACTGGGAATTTTTTTGGCACCATTGCGGCAACATTGGAAGATGCCAGTATTGACGACACTGATGAAGAATACGACTGACTTGTTCAGCACCTTCATGATTGCGCCGAAGAATGCCAAGAAAGGACACCTGTCTTCAAAAACTCTCGAGCTCATTTGCCAACGTGGCAAGGCGCAAGCCTCAGACAACCAAATGCTAATGTCCAAGCTCACAAAGCAGTGCAGAGAAGCGATAAAGGAAGACCTCAAAGAGACAAGAGCAGAAATACTGGCCGATGCAGCAGAAGTTGGGAAAAGCATTCGCAATGCCCGCCTGTCCTTTGCCAACTATAGGACCAAGATGACTGCCCTCCGACGTCCTGATGGATCGATCACATCTTCCAGAAAGGCAATGGAGAAGATTATCCATTACTTCTACTCAGATCGCTTTGATAGCCATGTTCACCTGCCCACATACCAAATTCCGCAGGATGGATATGTCGTTCCCAACGTTCTCCCTTCTGAAATCCGACATGCCATTTCACTGGTAAAGAAGCGATCAGCATTTGGCCCAGACAAAGTCTGACCTGAACACCTAAACAATCTGCCATCAGTACTCATCAATACACTGGGCGCGGCTCTTCACAAGCTACCTGTGTGAATGCAAGGTGCCTTCCCAATGGAAAACCAGCAGGACAGTTCTACTGTTCAAGAAGGAGACATCCACGACATTGGCAACTATCACCCCCATCTGCCTGTTGTCTGTCATCTATAAGCTGTTCACTCCAGTCATCCTGAACAGGATTGGCAGAACATTAGATGAAGGACAACCATTCGAGCAAGCTGGCTTCAGCACAATCTACCATATCCACACAGTAACCAAGCTCATTGAGGTTTGTAGGGAGTTCAAGATACTGCTCTGTCTCATGTTCATTGATTTAAAGAAATCCTTTGATTCTGTTGAGACTGAAGTGGTCATTGAAGCCCTAGCCAAACAGGGCTTTCAAACCCAGTACATCAAGCTCCTTCGTGAGCAGTATTATGGATTCACCACTGTATTAGAATCTCACCATTCTACAAGGAAGTGATCATTGATGTCAAAAGAGGGGTTCAACAGGGTGATACCATTTCACCAAAACTCTTCAGTGCCACCCTCGAGACTGTCATGCAGCAATAAGAATAGGAAGGAATGGGAGTGAAGATAGACAGTCGGCAAATACACCACCTCCGTTTCGCTGATGACATTGTTCTAATAACACCAAGCATTAGTCAAGCAGCACAAATGCTGGCTGACTTTAACCAAGAATGTGGAAAGATAGGTCTACAGCTGAATTTCAACAAAGGAATGTTCATGAAAAATGACCTAGTTCCAGGTGCCCCATTCACTCTCAAAGGAACAAACATCTCTGAATGCAGCAGTTATGTGTACATAGGTTGAGAACTCAACATGTTGAACGACCTAAAACCTGAGCTGCACAGGAGGAAAAGAGCGGCATGGAACACCTTCAAGAGCATCAAATAAATAGATAAAAAGGACAAAGAGCCTCCAGCTCCAGGCGCATCTCTTTGACTCCACCATTCTCCTTGCATTAAAATATGCCTCAGAGACCTGGTCCCTACGAAAGTGGGATGAGAACGCTACTCAGTTCTCCCAAAGAGGAATCGAAAAAGCTATGCTTGGAATATCATACCTCATTCAGAGTGAGAGAAGAATCCAGAGTTCCGACCTCCATCAATGATTGAGAATTGGGGATGCTGTCTCATTTACCAAGCTGTCGAAAATCAGATGGGCTGGACATGTAATGCAATGTGGAGATGACCGCTGGTCTAGATCCGCTACTGACTGGCTCCCCATGGGACATCAAAATATCACATGGCCGCCCACCTACAACATGGTCAGACTTCTTCATCAAGACCCTGAATGAACAATTTGAGTCTCTTCGTATTCCTAAAGCAGGCAGATGCTATTGGGCTACACTGGCATGTGATAGGGTCAAATGGAAATGTTACTGGCACCCACTTGAGCAAACAGAAAAATAACGGGATGTCAAGTGATCAAGTGATAAAGGGAAATTAAATTATTTAACTTGGTTTCATGTCAAGAACTTCATACATAAGGATGTAGAATGAAAACAGGTGACATATTTACTTATGTAATCATCTCTGTGAAGGTGGATTTTATCCCAATTTCTAAAAGGAGAAAGATGAAACAGAGAGGATGAGCAAATTGCAAGAAAGTTGTTCATGTAGCTCTATACGTCCCAGAGACCACTGACTGTGTTCCACATGCGACTTTCAAAAAGTCAGCAGGAAACTTACCTGAGCCAAATTCATCTTGAATCTGTACGCTTGCCTGCAATCAAATGAAAGAATATTGAAGAAGTTGCTGTGAGAGGAACAAATAATACTTTGAGAATTTCATAAATAATGGCATGCAGTAAATTGTACCTCTGAAAGTCCTTTTTTCAAGTTTCGTTCTTCTCCACTAGGATTTACCCTCTTAAGTTTTTCCATACCTTCCTTGATGCGTCCTCTGAAAAAACAGGGTGTTGAAAGAAGTAAAATAATATATATATATATATATATATATATTTCATAATCAACTCATATCTTACTGTGTGAAGGACATAATCAAGTTGATATATCAGGAGTTTTCTGTCCTGTTCTTTGAAAAGACTATGCAGGTCTTTACCCAACCATTTTGTATCTAGGGATGGATGAAGGGATGGGATGATTCTGTATTAGGCTCCTGAGAATCACAATAAAGCCCTCATACATGAAAGGCCAACTCATCAGGTGAAACAATCACATAAATATAAAACATTTTCCTGGGGATTGAATGCTTAGAGAATCACCTCACTCTCCCTGTTTTTGGATCCATCAAATGGTAAACATTATCAAATTTCAACTGGACCAACATGTAGTGAGAAATTGATATTTTACTGTTAAAAAAAAACTCTGAGGACTCAGCACAAAGACCCAGCATGATGTGACAATTTAAATGAAGATTAATTAATACAGGAGCAAAGTTCAATAGTTAATACTAAAAGCACCTTTAAGGGCTTTACAGTCTCTACTCTGGACATGTTTAAGATCATCCTTATAGAATTCTGCTGTGGTGTTGCCCATGTTCTCATTCAGGGTATGGTTATTTGGAAGTTTCCTTCTCTCATGTTTCCTGAACAAGATCCTTTGCTACATTATCTGTATTCTCTGAAAACCCTTTTGCTTTTGTTCATTTTTTGATTCAGATGGAAAGCAGCTGTGTTCAGGGCTTCCCCTGACTCTTCTCCTACAGATCACTCCTGTTGGGGCCTGGGTGACTATATAGGGCACTGAGGATAGAACATGGGTGGAGCCTTGTGCAAGGCAAGCTCCCTATTCACTGTATTATCTCTCAACCCACCTCTGGAAATCCCTTTCGGTCATGTAAATACAAGAACTTGGATCTGTATGTAAATACAAGAACTTGGATCTGTATGGAGATTGAGACTGCCTTCTAACCAGTCTGATTTGTCTCCAGACAAATTCCAAACAGACAACAATATGTAAAACTTTAAGCAACAATGACAATAATAATTGCATGAACTTTCACAGAGAATCAAAATAGACACTCTTCTTAAGACCAAGAGAAGTTAACATTAACATCTGTTGCTTTTCATTGTATTAAATATTGAGGAAAAAAATCAAAACCACAATCATATATATCTTCTACCATACTGAAATTACTATTTTCAAAAAGCCTAGAAACAAACTGGGGAGGATCTAGAGAGGAGGCCTTCACTATTGGTTGAATGCAAAATGAAACATCCTTATGGAAAACAGTGTAGAGATTTCCAAAAAATAGGGCAAAAAACCACATAACTATTCTTAAGGACACTTATTCGTAGAATAAAAGAAGCTACAAAAGAGAAAATTCACTCCCATATTAGTTTCAATGTACTTGCAATAATCAATATATGTAAATAATAACTATCTGTTGTCATATAAATGGATTAAAAGAGATGGTATATGCATACAATGAAATAATTCTCATTATAAACTTTGAGGAAATTTTTATCATTGCTGAGAATGTGGAAATTATGAATATTATCTAAAGAGAAAAGTCAGATTCAGAAATATAAATACTGGTTTCATGCTATATAGAAATATGCAAATCAAATGAACAACAAAAAATTTTAAAGTGTGCTTAGATATAGAATGATTAATATGTTATCAAAGGGATGTGTTTTGTTGGGTGGGAGAAACAATGAAGGCCAATTATATGGTGATATATGGAATGTAACTTTTGTTGTAATCGTGATACATTCAATACACATATTAAATAATAATGCTGTATCCCTGAAAATTACCTAAAATTATAAACCAATAATATTTGCAAAAATTTTCATTTGAAAGGCAGAAAATTGATACAGGACTCACTAGGGACTCCTTATTTAAGGCGTATCTATAATAACCAGGTGTGAGCTGGCATAACAGGTTGGAGGATACATGGGCTATGTAGGCTAGTTTGTCACTGTTTGCAGAGCATATCCCCTGGGGGATGAGGTGTGAATGTTCCAGGAACAGGTCAGAAGAAGAGAAATTTTAGGTCTGGTGAATGGCTGAGTTCAAACTAGCACAATCTTTCTCCTTTCCTATCAGCTAAATAAAAGGATTTCTATTTGTATGTTTTCTTTTCTTTATAGTGCCCCTAATATGCTCAATCTCACATCCTGTCCAGCACATAGTTGAATCAAGATAAATGGACAATAGATCTTATGAGACAGATTTTTCAAAAAGCATCTGATCTGCAAGGGCAATTTGAAGCACTTGACAATGAGATGGAGATCTGAGTCTGAGAGTAGGGACTTTGGAGTTTTAAGTCCACTGAGAGTAGATTCCAGCTGAAGTATAGTGTCTTGTCTCATACAAGTACCGAGAGCATAAAGCCCACAAAGAGGAATTAAAAATAAAGCACTTACTTGTCTGAAGTGAGGCTCATATGCCTTGTGGCTTCTTCGCCATAGGAGATGATGGAGAATCTTGTATTAGGGCTAAATAGGAAGCATATGTTTAGTGAGAAACCATAAGCCAATCATAGGATGGCGCTGATGAACTAATTTATTGAGATGCATGCCATTTTTTTCATTCCTGACTCCATTTTTTTACTTGGAACCATGTAAAATTTAAAGTTTAACATAATTTTAAGAAAGGATTCTAAGACAAGTGAAATGTCTGGTCTCCCTAGGAGAGTCGCAGAATTGAATCCTCCTATATTCCTGTAGATACACCCGGCAGAGCAGAAACCAGCTTTCCCAGTTGCGGCCCTGTGCGGACCTCACGATTTACCTACAAATTACCGTAAATATTCTACCCACCCCTCTGAGAGAGCCCCACAAAGTAATGAGAATATAGCGCCCGCATGGCAGAGCCTGGCAAGCTGTCCGATGCGTGTTCAATATGCCAAATCCAGTAACAGAAATGTTTATTTTCCTGACCCCAAAAAAGAGCCCTTAATACTGCAGTAGTAAGAAAGGCAAACAAGCAGTGCCTGATAAAATTTCACACCATACTAGGCTGCCAAAATGAAGGACTAAAATGACTGTCGGTACTTTCAATGCACGTGCGCTGGCATCGGACGCATATATTGAGGATCTGATGGTGCAAGCGCAAAAGATCAAGTGCGACATTATTGGTCTGACTGAGATGAGGAGGCATCAGTTGCATCATGCTGTATTTGACAACGAAGAATTGTTCCTTGGAACATGCGAAGAAAGAGGCATCGGTGGCGTTGGTGTCCTTGTCAACACGAACATGGCCATCAACATTGATTCATTTGAATGCCTAACAAACCGAATGGGACGATTACACTTGAAGAGATGTGGTCCACTCCCAGGAATTTCTATCTTCATTGTCTATGCACCAACATCCACATACAAAGAAGATGAAATTGAGAAATTCTACATGGAATTGGAGTTCTATAAAAAAGATCACACCTTCTACAAGATCATAGTCGGTGATTTTAATGCCAAGATAGGACAAAGAAGATCGGCTGAAGAACTCCACATCGGGACCCATGGCCTAGAATGGAATGAACAGGGTGAGAGACTATCTGAGTTCATCATGTCCACCAAGACCATTCATGGGAACTCACAGTTCCAGAAGGCTGAAGCGAAATGTTGGACATGGGAATCTCCTGGCGGACAGTTCCACAATGAAATCGACCACATCATCTTCAATCGATGGTTTTGTCTGACCGATGTTGCTGTCGTCCCCAAATTCCAAATATCATCGGACCACCATCTCCTTCATGCAAAATTCTACTTCACGCAATGGGGAGAAAAGGCTGCAAAGTTTAAGAAGAGAACTCCCAGAACGACCACCAACTGGGAACTCTTTGGCACCATTGCAGCAACATGGGAAGATACCATCATTGGCGACATCAATGAAGAATACAACCGACTGGTTCAGCACCTCCATGATTGTGCAAAGAATGCTGAGATAGAAAAAGACACAAGGGGGGGAACGATAGCCCAGTGGGTAGGGCGTTTGCCTTGCATGCGGCCGGCCCTTGCCGGCCTGGGTTCGATCCTCTGCATCCCATATGGTCCCCGAGCACCGCCAGGAGTAATTCCTGAGTGCAGAGCCAGGAGAAACCCCTGAGCATTGCCACATTGGGGTGTGACCAACAAAAAAAGCAAAAAAAAAAAAAAAGGAAAAAAAAAAAAAAAAAAAAGACACAAAAGGATGCTTGTCTTCAGAAACTCTTGAGCTCATTCACCAATGTGGCAAGGCGCGAGACTCAGGAGACCAAATGCTAAAGTCCAAGCTTGCTAAGCGGTGCAAAGAAGCGATAAAAGAAGACCTCAAAGACAGAAGAGCAGAAATACTGGAAGATGCAGCAGAAGCCGGGAAAAGCATTCACAACGCCTGCCTGTCCTTCGCCAACTATAAGACCAAGATGACTGCCCTCTGACGTCCTGATGGATCTATCACATCTTCCAGAAAGGAAATGGAGAAGATTATCCATGACTTCTACTCAGATCTCTTTGATAGTCACATTCACCTGCCCACATACCAAATTCCACAGGATGGATATGTCATTCCCAACGTTCTCCCTTCTGAAATCCTACATGCCATCTCGTTGGTAAAGAAGGGAACAACACCAGGCCCAGACAAAGTCAGACCCGAACACCTGAAGAATATGCCATCGGTACTCATCAATACACTAGCTCGGCTCTTCACACGCTACCTGCCCGAATGCAAGGTGCCCTCCCAATGGAAAACCAGCAGGACAGTTCTACTGTTCAAGAAGGGAGACATTCACGACATCAGCAACTATCACCCCATCTGCCTGTTGTCCGTCATCTACAAGCTGTTTACACGAGTCATCCTGAACAGGATTAGCAGAACACTAGATGAAGGACAACCATGCGAGCAAGCAAGCTTCCAGAAAGGATTCAGCACAATCGACCATATCCACACAGTAACCAAGCTCATTGAGGTTTGAGGGAGTACAAGATGCCACTCTGTCTCACGTTCATTGATTTACAGAAAGCCTTTGATTCTGTGGAAACTGAAGCAGTCATCGAAGCCCTAGCAAAACAGGGTGTTCAAACCCAATACATCAAGATCCTTCATGAGCTGTATTACGGATTCACCACCAGGATCTCTCCATTCTACAAAGAAGTGATCATTGATGTCAAAAGAGGGGTTCGACAGGGTGATACCATTTCACCAAAACTCTTCAGCACCACCCTCGAGAACATCATGCGACAATTAGAATGGGGAAGGAATGGGAGTGAAGATAGATGGTTGGCAACTACACCACCTCTGCTTTGCTGATGACATTGTTCTAATAACACCAAACATTAGCCAAGCGGCACAAATGCTGGCTGACTTCGACTAAGAATGTGGAAAGATAGGTCTACAGCTGAATCTAAAGAAAACCATGTTTATGAAAAATGAAATAGTTCCAGAGGCCCCATTCACTCTCAATGGAATAAACATCTCTGAATGCAGCAGTTATGTATACCCTGGTCAAGAAATCAACATGATGAACGACCTAAAACCTGAGCTGCGCAGGAGGAAGAGAGAGTGGCATGAAATGCCTTCAAAGGCATGGAAGTAAAGCTAAAAGGACAAAGAACCTCCGGCTCCGGGCATATCTCTTTGACTACACCATTCTCCCTGCATTAACATAAGCCTCAGAGACCTGGGCCCTAAGAAAGCAGGATGAGAATGCTATTCGTGTCTCCCAGAGAGAAATCGAAAGAGCTATGCTTAGAATATCACACCTCACTCAAGTGAGAGAAGGAATCCGGAGTTCTGACCTCCGTCGCTATTCCAGAATCAGGGATGCTGTCTCGTATGCCAAGGCATCATAAATCAGATGGGCTGGACATGTAATGCGATTTGGAGACAACTGCTGGACTAGAGCCGTTACCGACTATATCCCACGGGATGTCAAAAGATCACGTGGCCGCCCACCTATAAGATGGTCAAACTTCCTTGTCAAGACCCTGAAGGAACGATTTGAGGCTCTTCATATTCCTGAATCAACCAAATGCCATTGGGCTACATTGGCATGTGATAGGGTCCAATGGAAATGTTACTAGCGCCCACTGGAGCAAATCGATGAATAACGGATTCAAGTGATCAAGTGATCAAGTGATATTCCTGTATTCCCAGTGGTTGAACACACACACACACACTCTCTCTCTCTCTCTCTCTCTCTTCTCTCTTTCTTTGTCTCTCTCTCACTTAATCATACACAGCTTGAATTTTCATGTCATGGTAAACAGGCAGTGCCACAGCTCTACCGGCAACCACAGAAGAGAGACACTCCAGACCGACAGCTCCACCAACAACCCCAGAATAGAGACACTCCAGACCCACAGCTCCACTGGCAACTCCAGAAGAGAGACACTCCAGACCCATAGCTCTGCCAGCATGCGGCCACTCTGCAGCCAGCGCAGACAGTCTTAGTCCTGGAAGTTAAGACCAGGTCCTTCCCAGGATCTTTCATATATATATATATATATATATATATATATATATATATATATATATATGAAAGCATAGCATTCAGTATATATATATATATATATATATATATATATATATATACTGTATACAGTTCTATTCAGGTTCTAGCCATGGCCTGTCATCCCAGTGAGCCTAGCAAGAAGCCAGAGGAAACCCCACACCATGAGGTCAGTCATTCTCAACATCCAAACTCCACAGCTTCTCAGAGTTCCACCCAAGAGAAAAGTTGATCTCTCCCCATTGAGGTTCATCAGTAAATGCTAGAGATGAGAGTCTTCTACTCAGAGTATACCACCTACATGGCAGAGCCTGGCAAGCTACCTGTGTTGTATTTGATATACCAAGAACTAGTAACAATTATGAACCTCATTCCCATGACCTGAAGGAGTGGTTTGAGGCGCTTCCTGTTCCTGGAGCAAACAGATGCCATTGGGCTACACTTGCTTGGGACAGGACTTATGGAGATGTTACTGGTGCTTGGTGGAGCAAATCAATGAACAATGGGAAGACAAGTGACACAAATGAAATAATGGTAAACAGGACATGCCTAAAGAAATCAATATCCATGCACTGCTCTGTAAAGATCTACAAATGGATTTGTCATCTATGTAAACATTTTGGGCCTTTGCTCCCATATCCTCTTTATCTTTCTTCTCATCCCCATTTGAAATTCTCCTCTTTAATAGTCATCCATTTACATTATCCTAATTTTAGAGGTCATTGATTTTTATGTAACAAATCCACAGTTTCTCTTAGTTAAATCTCTCTATTTGGGCTTCATATAATTCTGTACTTTTCCTATGCTTTACTTGAAATTATCATTTTTTTACTATATCACAAATTTATTTAGCCAAAACACTGTTAAAAAAATAATCCATGGCTTCTTAACTTTGATTACAGCAAGGAATTTAATCTATCATAACTATGGCTTTTTAACTTCAATTACAGCAAGGAATTTGACTTCTCATAAGCTGACATTAAAAGTCTATTGCCTTCTCTTCAATATTCTTCCTTGTATCATCTCTTAAAATTCCTCTAAATTAGCACTGCTTTGCAGTCATATAAATCACCTTTTCCACAGTAAATCATTTTAATGATCATGATTACAATTTAAGATTTAAATAAAAAGACATCCTTTTAATATATATCAATAAAAGTAAAGATAAAAGAAGATTCCTAGAAATTTGTCTTTTTGTTTGTGATGCTAGTCTTTTGACTTTTTGCTTGATCCTTTATGCTAGTAGTTTGCTTGTTTCCTGAATTAATTTTTAAAATCCTCATGAGATTGTTTCTGGTGAATATAGAACAATTATTAGCTAGATATCACTTGTATCACTTTTCTTCCCATTGTTCGATTTGCTCAGGGCGGGCACCAGTAACATCTCCACACGTCCTGCTGAATGCTAGTGTAGTCCAAGGGCATCTGCTTGATCCAGGAACATGAAGAGCCTCAAACCATTTCATCAGGTCATGGGAATGAGGTCTATAATTGTTACTGGTATTTGGCATATCAAATAGCTTACATACAGGGAAAGCTTTTACGGCATGCTATAACCAATATCATTTCCCACTTTTTACTGTTTCAGAATACTTCCCTGGACTATAGATCCCTCTCATGTCCCATATTCACTGAGTTTAGACAGCCAAGAATTCTGCCTGGGAAAGGAACACACCAGCAGTTATCTCCATATCTCTTAATCACCGCATCCACAAATTTACAAATGTTGTTCCAGACGTCCTTTGAATTGCTTGACCTAGAAACAGAGGACATGAATCAGAGAGGAGGTGCATCATGTAGCATGAACAGAGTGTCTGCATCCTCATGCTCCTGCATTGTTATTAGAAAGTACTTGCATAGCTTACAGAGTTCATGTTATCTCAATAACTTGGGCAATCTGAGTCACCCTGGTGGCATCATTGATTAGTGTGAGTGGTGGAAGCTAACAAACAAGATAAATGTGCTTTTGTATGAAGGATATTTGGTAGGATTATAGGATTTCTGATTGTTTTAGTTGGGGCTATAGACCTGGAATGAGACAGTCATATCAGCTATGATTTATGCTTTAGTTCTTATTATTTCTTTCATTCAGATGCTTTTTGTTTCACTTATATTTTCCATGCAGGTTTTATTTGAGATTATTGCTTGTTGGGTAACTTTCCACTTCTGATGAAGGTCTGTGTTTTTCTTAAGAATTATTTCATGCCACCTTTAGTGCATACCATAGATTATGATAATCAGTGTCTTTAATTTCAAGTGTTCAGGGCTTACTTTTGCTTTATGTTCAGGGATCAGTCCTGTTTTAGGTGATAATATTGGTGCCAGGGATCTAGCTAGGGTGGCAATATGCAAGGCAAGTTTCTTGGCCTATTTTACTATCTCTTGGACACAATTATTATAATAAGAAATCTCTCATGCACATGGTGTAAGCCTCTTTATCCCTTCAATTCTGAATGAGTCAGGTAAGATATATTTCCTCATTTGAAAAATTCTTTAGCAACTTAACTCAAAATGTAGCTATTGAATTTTACCTTAAAGGTATCTGAAAATATCTCAATATTGAAAAGTTTGTGAATAATATAGAAAGTTCCATTATGCAATTTATTCTACCAATGATGTTTCTGTTATATAGTTTTGGTCTTTAATATCTCAATATTGAAAAGTTTGTGAATAATAAAGAAATTCCCATGTATGCAATTTATTCTACCAATGATGTTTCTGTTATATAGTTTTGGTCTTTATTTTTTCCCTTAAGAGTACATGTCTTAGAGTGTATACGTATGGCTGTTTAGAACTCTGAGCTTCTTGTATTTGCCTACCTTTTGAGTTTTCAGAGCTTATGGACACTGCCCTAAATCTTTTGGCAGGCTACACAGACATTTTCATCTGTTCTAAGAGCCAAAAAGCACAGAGATGGTCATGAGCTTGGAATCGAATCTGTGAGTTCTACTCCTTGGACCAGTGTATTCAGAGAACAAACTCTCCACATCCGTGGCATGAATGGTTCTTGAAAATCAGCCTCTCTCTACCCTATCTAGTGTTGGTTTCTTCATTGGTGCCTCACATGTGAGTGATTCCTTTGATTCTGCTGCCATTTCTTCTATCAATTGTCACATCTACTGCTGGGCTCCAAACTACTTTTCTACTGTCTCTTTTGCTTTCTTAACTCCTTTAGAGCTGGGATTTCTCTTTCACAAAAAACTGGTTTGAAAATGACTAAGGCCTCTTTCTTACAATGAGAATATCATGCCATTTTCAGAAAATCATAGGATTCACACCTTCTCAGATAAAATAACAATGACAATACTGACAGCACTGTGACATCTTCTAAGTAGCGTTGGGTCATGTATCTTGCGCTGTGGTTAAGGAACCAGATTTTCCTTGACATGCTTGAGGAAAGTTATAACAAACTGGGAAAGAATTGCTTTCCTTATTCTGCTTTTGCTTCACCCATCTCACTTTCTCTTAGAGATGAGAGAAAAGCACACTTCCACTTTTACTAATTTTCAGCTACCTAACTTGAATGATACAAAGAATATCAAATAGAAGCTTGTTCTTCAGCTCATAACCCTAAAGATTAAGTACATAAACACAGTATGTACTTCTCAGTTTTAGGGAACTGTAATTATCTGCTTAACATACATGACTTCAGACTACATCTGTATCACTGTATCACTGTCTTCCCGTTCATCGTCGATTTGCTCGAGCGGGCACCAGTAACATCTCCATATGACCTGTCTCATGCAAGTAGAACCCAAGGGCACCTGCTTGCTACAGGAACATAAAGAGCCTCAAACCATTCCATCAGGTCATGGGAATGAGGTCTATAATTGTTACTGGTATCTGGCATATCAAATAGGACACGGGTAGCTTGCCAGGCTCTGCCGTGCGGGTAGCATACACTTGTAGTCATCTCAAAATCCAGCAACATTGATGAACCGTGTGAGCCGGGCTGTGATAGGCTGGTCTGCTGGGTGGAGTTCTGATGAGGGGGAAGTCCAGATGTGGAAAATGGAGGTCCTCATGGAGTGGGGTCGTCTGGCTTGTTGTGAGGCTCTGTTGGGGTGGCGGGCGAGGACTAGAATCCGCCATCCCTCCCGGGCACCTCATGAGTGGCTGGGCACAGTGAGAGCCAGTAGCAGCTCTGCCCCATGTCTGTCTCTGGATCAGCATACCTGGGCCGGATTAAAAAAGAATGCAGCAGGGTGGATCTCAATGAGCAGGGCTGTAATAGGCTGGTCTGCTGGGTGGAGTTCTGACGAGGGGGAAGTCCGGATGTGGAAAATGGAGGTCCTCATGGAGTGGGGGTTGTCTGGCTTGTTGTGAGGCTCTGCTGGAGTGGCGGGCCAGGGCTAGAACCTGCCATCCCTCCTGGGCACCTCATGAGCGGCTGGGCACAGTGAGAGCCAGTAGCAGCTCTGCCCCATGTCTGTCTCTGGATCAGCATACCTGGGCTGGATTAAAAAGAATGCAGCAGGGTGGATCTCGATGAGTAGGGCTGTGATAGGCTGGTCTGCTGGGTGGAGTTCTGATGAGGGGGGAAGTCCGGGTGTGGAAAATGGAGGTACTCATGGAGTGGGGGTTGTCTGGCTTGTTGTGAGGACTGCTGGGGTGGCGGGCCAGGGCTAGAACCTGCCATCTCTCCTGGGCACCTCATGAGGCCGCTGGGCACAGTGAGAGCCAGTAGCAGCTCTGCCCCATGTCTGTCTCTGGATCAGCATACCTGGGCCGGATTAAAAAAGGCTGCTGCTGCAGACTACATCTGTGCCTAGAATATTTTCCAAATTACTTCATACTGGACCTGGCCCCATCAGGTGAGATAATGACAGGAACATTGCAATAGGATGACTGGCATAAATCAGCTGCTCTTACTGCCACTCTTTAGAAGACTGATCAAAGACACTAATATCTCACCCATAACCCCAATGTTCAAGACAATTGTCACATAATCCCAATGGCCAAGACTACAGTAATAATATGTCTGGCTTATTAATCAACGAGGCACATAGCCACAATTCTGAGAAGTCTCTTCACTCACAGTGAGAAGGGTGCCTTCTCTCCAGTGTTCAAGGTAGCTCCAAGCAATGCTTGTTTTGCTTTTACTTAGTGTCTTTGAAGGATTAGAAGGTACTTATTTCCTCAACTCTAGTGTTCATAAAGAATGAGGTGAATCAAAGGAATTGTCACCTAGGATGTTTGAACGATGGTAGAATAAGAAGCTGAATCTCGTATATCTTACCAGTGTAATGGCCATGTCCTCTAACCCTTTAGACTTGCATCTTTTCCAGAATATTATAGAGAGAGTTCTTTGTAAAGTCAATAGCACTTGAATGATAATGATTTTAGTATACCATTTTTACAGTGAATAGGGAGAACTCACTCTCAATCCATCAGAGTGAAAATGTGCTAAACCAATGTTTAACATGTTCAAAGGTTCACCGACCATCTCCTAGATTGAGGCCAGACTGTGTTTAATACACAGAGATTTCAGCCTCACATCCATATCATAAACTGCACAGAAACTGTACCTAGGATACATATTGTAGAAAAATTAAAATCATTAAAATGCAAGAAATTAGTTTGTTAGAAAAGGCACTGTTATGTAAAGGATTGGCATTTGCTGAAAAACAAACAAAATATCCCAAAACACCAAAGTGAACTTCTAACATGGGAAGTAAGTAGCTAGCGAAGTCGGTAGCTACCTACTTTGCATGTTCGATGTCTAGGTTAGCTCCTAGCCATCATCTGCTTGCTAGATGATTAGGGGGAAAAACAAAACACACTTCTAGGCCAGTTGATAAAATACCTTGAGTGTCACCTAGATTTATTTCGTGATCAGAAACTTTTACTGTATTTCATGACACCCACATTTCAGTTTAGTAGCCCCATATTACAGTGTGACCCACTGTGTATGAAGCTAGACTTGAAAGCACTATGTTAAAATTTTCTCCTTCTCAAATAAAATTGTTCAAGGAACAAAGCAGGGAAATTCCTCCTGCCTGAAAAAATAAGTGACCACAAAGTTCCATCCCTCGGTCAATGACTAAAATTATCTCATGTCTTTCAGATATTGGTATCCCCTTAATAAAATTCTGTGACCTTGGGGACATAGGTGGTCTGAGGAGCACCGGGGCTAGGACAGGAGGGCCACTCACGCATCTACGACAAAGTAGATATCAAAGTTTCTTTTGCAGCCAGTCTCCAGATCTACACCCCTCCTGTGATGCTTCTTGCCTTTGTAGAAGTCTCCCCAGCTTCGAAGGTGGTTCAGGAAACTCCCTGTACTCTGCAGTGTCAAGGGCACCAGTAACAACAGAAAGAGCACAGGACGTGGCATTCTGAGGCAAATACTCCCTTTGGGGGCTGCGTTCTGAATGCTTGTTAACGCCCTCTTCAAGAACTCATGGAGTGTCCCTACTAGAGTTGCACCAGTTCTAGGAATCTTGTCTGTTTAGAACTTCCGCCAAATTATACTCTGACTCCCTCCTCCTGTCCTACGATTAGAAGAAGCCTGCTGACTGACTTGAGTTGAGGGACCCCAGCATACCTTTATTCTTGCCCTGATTCAAGATAAACATGAAACCCTGTTATTATGATGAAAATGTTGGCATGGTAACTTTGTGACCTGTTGTTGACAATCCCAGGTGGGAGCCATGAATTCTTTAGAGGTTTGTAAAATAATTGTAGCTGCCCTTCTATCTATTTCCTAACATTTGGTAGTAAGTCCTCTTTGCTTTAAATGTTTCAAGGCAGTTGGTACTCTCTCACACACACACATTCATATATATATTATATATATGTATGTATGTATATAGAACTATTTATTAATTATATCATTGCAGTCTTATTTGCATTACTTTCATTCCTCATGGAATTTTCCTTTCATTTCAGAAATTAGGGGTCATTAATTTTACTTATTTGTGCATTTTCCATTCTTATTTTTATATTCTATAATTCAGTCTTTCATCTGTCATGTTGATATTTGTGTTTCTTTTATATTTCTAGTACCAAACACTCACTGATTTTAGCAAATTTCTTCATGTAGTGTTTGGCTTATTGTTTACTCTATTAACTTTTAATAGAGTAATAAACCAGAAGTTATTAAATTTTCTATAGCTAAATTTGCTGCTGCTTAAAAACTTTTGTTTTGTGCAAAGTGTAGTTAGGTCAGGGATAAGATTTTCTGTTTGCCCATACACAGTTACTTGTCCCATCACTATTATTTGATAAGTTGAACTTTTCTCAACAAATATACATCATCTTTATCAAGTTTCATATAAATTTGGGTGTCCTCTTTTCCAACATCTTTGAAGCAGTGATTCTTACTTTCATTCTTCTTCATTGGAACTAGCATACTTTCCTACCACATTCAAGGCATTCTTGATTTTGCCACCCATAGAATATTAATGGAATATACATGCGTCACTACTGGACAGAAGCTTTAATAAATTGATGCAATTTGAGTGGTTATAAAGACCAGTACCCTAAAGAATATGATGTGCAGCTCCCTACTGAGAACCTAGTTTTGTCTATAGGGGAAAGTTAAAGATATAGTGATAAGAAATAAAGTTTGTGATATTCAATTCATTATAATTTTGGCTGTGTTATAATAAAAAAACCTAATTGATTGTGATATGCAAGGGCATTGATACCAACTGTAAAATACATAGAATTATACAACAATCTTCAAGACAAGCCAAATCTTCCACCTTATATATTTTATGTTAACTGTTGGTAATTTAATTGCATGTAAATATTATAATTAATATTTTATTATAGGAATGTAAGATAAACTTTTGGGATTTGATTCTGCAATATTGATCCCTCCATATTGAAATATCATATCCCTTTAATAAAACATGTATTTGTACAAAAAGCTAATTTTGTCATTATTTTATGTTCTAGTCAAAGCTTTTAATATTAAATTTCCCTATGAGAATATTAACACTTCTGTCAAGACTACAGTTTACGTACCTTAGATTTTTTAGTATCTAATAAGTGTCATTGTTTGTTTGTTTGTTTGGGGGACCACACCTAGTGGTGCTGTGGATTACTTCTGGCTCTGTGCTCAGGCACCACTTTTGGTGGGGTCCTGGAACCATCTGTGGTGCTGAGAGTCAAATCAGGTTAAGTCACATGCAAAGAAAGTGCCCTAGCTCCCGTGTAACCTATAACTCAGGTTACAGTAAACATTTTGTAAATAAAAAAAATTTTAAACATTTTATGGTTTTGTAAAGACTTAAAACTCTGTGTTTATATATTAACCAAATCTGCTAAATTTTCTTATTATAAAAGTTTATCTGTAGAATTACTTGAGTTTCTCTAAAGTGAAGAACTAGCAAAATAATGTATTGACTTCTCTGATGAAAGCTTAACTAGAAGTTGAGATAGAAGCATTCTTATTTCAGAGAATACTTCAAAAACTTCTTTTTTTTTTAAAAACTTTTAAAGAATGATATTTGTGAAAGCATCTTGAAGAAATACTTTACTGTATTAGGGTATTCCCATCTGACTCTTGGAAGTCTGACCAAATGTCAATACTTGAGCTCCTTTATCTGTATTGTTACAGGGCTGGTGTATTAGTTAGAGGTATCTGTATCACTGTCTTCCCGTTCATCATTGATTTGCTCAAGCAGGCACCGGTAACATCTCCATATATCCTGTCTCATGCTAGTAGAGCCCAAGGGCATCTGCTCGCTCCAGGAACATGAAGAGCCTCAAACCATTCGTTCAGGTCATGGGAATGAGGTCCATAATTGTTACTGGTTTTTGGCATATCATATATAACACGGGTAGCTTGCCAGGCTCTGCCATGCAGGTGGGATACTCTTGTAGTAGCCTCTCATCTTGTGCATTTATTGATGAGATGGGGAAATATCAGCTTTTCTTCTGGGTGAAGCTCTGACAAGCTGTAGAGTCCAGATGTTGCAAATGGCAGCCCTCATGGTGTGGGGGTTCCTCTGCCTTGTTGCGAGGCTCTGCTGGGATGGTGGGCCAGGGCTAGAACAAACGGTAATACATATTTTTTTTTGGTACTGGCAGTACTCGAAAGAACATATGGAATGCCAGGGATTGAACCTGTGTTGACGGTGTGCAAAGCAAATGCTCTACCAGCTGTATTATCACTCCAGCTCAATATTTAAAAAGATTTTACAAAAATAATCTAGCTTTTAGTTATGATAAGAAAACATTGCACACAGATTCCAAATTACAAAGTTGAGAGCCTAAAACATGCAGTTAAATACTAATGAAACAAAATTTAAAAAATCTCAGAGGCATCTTTGATTGGAATATACCAGTGTTTAGGAGCCTTATTTGGTGGGTAATCAAGAGTAATCCTAAATAGAGGGAAGGGGTTGTCACAATAAACCTTAGGTAGCATATTTTTTTTCCCACTTTGGGCAGAATACGTGCTGCCTCAACTTTTAATGCATCTTCCGAATTCTGCTTTCCCCATCTACACAGGTTTTGTTCTTTTCAGTCTTGGCTTTGTGAGAGATGTCACAAAATCTTGGCTGAAAGCATAGTTTGTTATGTCCAGCACCACATCCTGCCATGTGGGCTTCTAGAAGAGTAAGTGGGTGGCTGAAGGAAAGCCTGGACGAGAACTCTGGTAGTTTTCCTTTGCATTATCAATTTTCCCCTCTCCTTTATTCTAATCTGCTTTGTAGTTCTGTCACCTTCAGGCCTGGTTGCTCTTGTCAGGCTTCTGGTTCCTTGAGAGACTAATCGCATCTTCTCTCAAGTCTCAGTGTAGAGGAAAATGAAAGTCTACTTCGAATCCTGAATGCTGCCATTCAGAAGCCATTTCCTCTAATCATCTATCACCTTTCCCGCCCTGCCCTGCGTTACTCCATAGGGAGTTAGTTTTCCTGACTCCATAGAAAGTCAGCTTTCCTAATCTCTTGTGTTCAGCGAGGTCTCAAAACTCACCTTGAACTAGCAGGAGGCTGCCACTTCACACGAGGAGATTGGAAAAGCAGAAAGAGGGACATTTCCAGCCCTGTCTGGAAGATTCATTGGACAATGCAAAGTTGGGCACCTGCGTAACTTGGAGGAGGGGAGAAAGAGGGTCCAGGGAGTCGGGACCTAGAGAGACAGGCTGAGTGGACAAAAATCCTGGCTGTCCTTTGAATCCACCTTCCCCATCAGGAGAGCACTAGTTTTTGCGAGGCAGATTTAGCAAGGTGAGGCAGATTTAGCAGGTGACGCGAGCGACGCAAGCAAACCAAGCCTAGCACCAACGGCAGCGACCGGAAGGGCCGGGTCCCCGGACAGAGCGCTTGGGCTTAGGTCCTGGGATCTCAGAAAAGGAACTGAAATGGGTCCCTTTGTGCTCACCTCTTGCAGGCTCCCAGCCTCTGAGGCTCCTTCCTTCCGGACCACTGCTAGGGCAGGCTTGGGTAGGGGGTGGCGGTGGCTCCGCCCCGGAAGACAGGCGCACTCGGGAAAGGCGGGTCCCCGCGGGTCTGCCCTGGGCTAACGCGTCAAGTTCCTGGAGTAGCGCGGTGGCCGCGTCCTGGAGGCTGTTGGCACTGCAAAGGTCCTGCGCTACGGGAGCGCCCAGGGGAGACGAGTTGTCCTGTCACTGGGACCGAGCCTGGAGTGAGTTGGGGAGGGGTGTGTGTGTGTGTGTGTGTGTGTGTGTGTGTGTGTGTGTGTGTGTGTGTGTGTGTGTGTGTGTGTGTGTGTGTGTGTGTGTGTGTGTGTGTGTGTGTGTGTGTGTGTGTGTGTGTGTGTGTGTGTGTGTGTGTCCCATCACTTATCCCGCCTTTCCCCAGGGCAGAATTCTCAGCCCTGCCATTGACCACCTGGCTCTCAACCTCCCTTAACTGTTTTCTCCAATTTTCATTTTTTTCTTCTTCTTCCTCTTCATTTCTTTAAATAAATATTTGGTTGGTTGTTTTCTTTCTTCTCCCTCTAACACCTTGCTCTTTTCTCTTTCCTTTTGTCTCCCCTCCCTTTTCCTTTCACTCTCACTTGTCTGATTCTTTTTAATTACCTATTTCTCTGGTAATGCCAGACTAGACTGAGCATTAAACATAGGCAAAGGGATATACATGATAACCCCTAAATGTATGTATAGCAAGTGTAAGAGAAGGGGAAGGAGGGAGGGAGAGAGAGAGAGTGAGAGAGGGAGAGAAAGAGAGAGAGGGAGAGAGAGAGGGAGAGAGAGAGGGAGAAGCGGTAAAGTGCCTGCCATAGAGGCAGGCCAGGGTTGGGGGGGAGGGAATGGGGACATTGGTGGTGGGAAATGGGTACTTATGGAGGGGTAGGTGCTGGAACATGTATGACTGAAACCCAATCATGAACGTCTTTATAATTGTATATCTCAGTGTGGTATAATCATTTTTTAATTATCCATTTCCTTTCCATTTTTCTTCCCTTGGTCTATCAAAAAACTACTCTTCCGTCGCTAACAATTCTGCCTTTAATTTTTATTTATTTTCAGGTGATTTGAGGTGGAAATTCTTTTCATTCTTTCATCAATCCACCGTATATAGTGTGTTGCTCCATTATTCTTGCCTAATTAGCTTGGTCGAATTGTCTTCAGATCCTTTCTTTAAGGGATTCTCTCAGGATTAGGGCTTGATACCGGTTTAGTGCTACTACAAAAAAAAATGCTTCAATTGTACTAACAAAGCTTAAATTAAATTTAAGCAAAATACTTACATTGTTCTGAGAAAGCTCTAAGTTTTCAGGTTGAGCTGAAGCAAATACAGGCTTTGGAGACAATATTTTGGCTCCTTTCCATAACATTGCCCTTTAGGAGTTGACATAGAAGGCACACCGGAAGTTAAACCTTGCTGAACACATTGGGGACATGGACCCCCATGCCAGCATTCTGGGAACAGTGAAAGTACAAGAGTGGTGGAAGGACAGACTAATAGAACTCAGATGTCCTAACACAGTAGGAGGCCAGGGTTATGCTTGCAAAACATTTGAGTGGGTTTGAAATAAGAAATGACCTGTAAATGACTAAAATGTGAACTGGCCAAAATTCTGTTGATTCACAGAGGTTTGTTTATGTCTTTGCCTCCATAAATTTAATGGCAATTGCGGTGGCATTTAAGATGGTTTTAGTAATGTTCGTCATACATAAGGTAGGGTTATGGTAAAAATATTTTATCCTATTTATTTGAAAATATTTAACTTAAGAGAATAGAAAAAAGGAAAAAGGGCAGAAAGCCCCCAACAAAGGAGGAGATGGGGACCTCCTGAGCTTCTAGAATTCCCCAAATGCTTCATCTTAATATCAAATATTATTAGACAAAACAAAACAAAACAAAACAAAAAAGATTATTTAGACAATAAAGAAAAGAAATAGGAAAGCAAATTTAATTTATTTGTGGAAGAATAAAATAGTATATATCAAAGCACATTTTTGCTTCTGTTAAAAAATGTGATCCTGAGCAAGGCATGATTTTTTAAATTTTTTTAAATATTTTTTATATGACTGTGAGATATTCAATTACAAAGATGCTCATGTTTGGGTTTTGGTCATATAGTGTTCCAGCACCCATCCCTCCACCAGTGCCCATTTCCCACCTCCAATAACCCCAATTCCTCCCCCTCCCTAGCCTGCCTCTATGGCAGGTTCTTTATCTCTTCTCTCTCTCTCTCTCTCTCTTTCTCTCTCTCTGTCTTTCATCTCTTACACATTGTGCACTACACAATAACAACATTTAGAGATTATCCAGTGTATCTTTTTGCCTATATTCAAGGGACATGATTTTTTAATTTAATGATATTTTAATAATACATAGCTGTATAGCCAAGCACATTTATACACAAACATGTAAACTACACACATACACACACATACTGGCTGTTAAAAAAACTTGTTTGTTTTGAAATCTGTTAATTATCATTTAGCACTTCAAGTTTGAATTTATATTATTAATTTGACCCGTCCTGTTAGTTGATTATGATTTTAGTAATAATTCAGCTCATTAAACTTTTTAGTTGATATGGGAAGGGATTTGGAGCAATTAGTCACACAGAAGTGAATAAAAATTGGTTATGATGGAATATGTTTGTAACGTATATCTTGAAATGTTCTTTCATTTTAAGTCAAGGAAAGTTGGACAAACTCCTAACTGCATTGCATCAAACTTTAATTCTGTAGCTTGTTTACTCAATTAAAAAGCATGAAATTATCTATTAATTTGCTTAACTATCAGTTTCCCTGGATCAAAATTCGTGAGGATGAAAGGGGTGTTTTTCAAATGATTCAAATTTTCGTTTTGTTTTTTCTGGGTTTTTGTTTTCACAGAGTTCTTTTTCAGAAATCAAGGAAAGAAGAACACTTTTACACCACAAACATTTATGCCTTACAAAAATAGTCAAGGCTTAAGCTACAATGCATTTTTTTTATTTACCTTTTTTTTTTTTTTGCTTTTTTGGGTCACACCCAGTGATGTTCAGAGGTTACTCCTGGTAACTCTGGGCTCTTTGCTCAGGAATTACTCCTGGCAGTGCTCAGGGGACTATATGGGATGCCAAGGATTAAGCCCAGGTTAGCCGTGTTCAAGACAAACACCCTACCCCCTGTGCTGTTGCTCTGGCCCCTTATTTAACTTTTTAAAAGAGACTCGTTCTAGTAGATGATATATCCTGGTTGGCATAACAGACTCTGGGTGGCTATTCGGATGCACTTTTCTCTAAAGGCTATCATTAGCCTAATGGTCCAGGCAGCCAAGTTATCTTTGGAATCCAACTGTTCTCATGTGGGTCTGGGACTGCTTTTTGGATCGAATGCAACAGGCATTGCTGCTCGAGAGATGCAGGAATAGCTGAATGTAGAGGTTGTAGGAATTGCTTGTGAAATCTACTCATCCCCCAAGCTTTTAGATAGCTTAAAATTGTTAGATTTTTATTCTGTCTCCAGGACTAAGCAGATGCTTAGAAAATGCAAGTTTTCCTTCTTGGGAGGAAATTCAAGACCTCACATTCCTTACAAAGAAAAAAATAGAAAAAATAGAAAACCAAATATTCTCTGGACTCTTCTGCTCAGGAGATTGGAGCAAGGGTAGTTAGTAGCTTAGTAATTAGTTTAAGAGATTGGAAAAATATATGTATATATATATATATATATATATATATATAAATGTATACATGATTTGTTTTAGCTAGAGGGAAGGCAGGCGAAAAAAGGGCATTGAGTGTTTGTGTAGATGAAATTCTCAAATAAGATATTGTTCCTCAGCAGAACAGCTAGCAAGAGCCTGGGCCTCCTGACCTATTCTGGAGAATAAACAAATGTCTCGTAATTGGAAGTCATCTAGTTGTTTTCTGAGGTTTTTCTTCTGTAGATGAAGGAAGAAAAAAGGAAATTTATGGGTTATTAGGTCACTAATTGAACAATAATTGAGACCAGTAATGATGACTCCTGGTGTTTATTGAACAGAGTTTTTAACACTTTGCATATACCAATCTTTACAATCACCTGATGAAGGAAAAATCACTTTTTTTCTTAACACATGAAAAAACAAAGTTTGGGAAAGGAAGGATCCATACCCTCCCCAGATTCATTGGATAGGTAAGTGACAGATCTAATATAAGCATTCTGACCCCGGAATAGTACAAATATTTGACTGTATGAATTGGTGGTTTTCTGGGACATTCCATTTATCAGATGAACAGAAGAGCAGTATGGGAGAATGTGACCAGTGCTTCCCAGGGAAGGGATTTTCAATGTCAGCAGCCTACAGCTCAAGATTAAGAAATAAATATAAATGCATGTGCTTTTAATTTAATTATTTATCTCTCAGAACATAGTTGTGTTGGTCATTGGAATCCAACACGAAGCTCTGGCTGGTGGTCCCAGTGGGTAAGAGCACTAGGGGAAGGGCAGGTAGAGAAGAAAGGGCTGGGCATGCTCAAACACTGTCAATTTAGGGAGCTTGGCTTTAGAAATCTTCAAGAATTATCACCTCCTCAACCCATACTGTAAAGCAGTGGTCTTCAAACACCAGTGCGCTCACCCATGTGCAAACTGCCACTGGTCCACAGGTATAAAAATATCGTAAACCACTTCCCTCTGGGTACGGAAAGGTATGCAGAGTGTAGGACTGAAATAAATTTGTTTCAATAGGAAGACCACAGGATGGTACTAAGGGATGTTTGTGTGGCTATGATGCCTCCCTGAAGTCAGGCTGAAATAAACAGGGGGTCAAAAGAACCTCTTTTAAGACATACACAGAAAGCAATGTGGAGGAATAAATAGTGTCAGGATTGTAAATAGAGCCCAGAGTGAACTGAGGCTATTAAGAAGAGGGAGGGCAGCAATGAGCCCATTAATACGGGGAAGAACAAGAGAAGAAGGGCTGCATAGAGACCCTTGTTGCCGGGGCAGCTGGTGTCTGTAGAAGACAGAAGAGCAGCCTCATTTTGCCCAGGAATTCTTCTACTTGAGAAACTTCCATCTGGCAATTGTTGCAGACACCATGCTTAGTGATTAGAGAGGATTTTTGAAATTTTGTGGAACCTTGCACTTTCCTGAGTGACCTTCCCCAATAGTGCTGATGATTGTGAGAATAGAAATCCTCAGGGATGTTCTAAGATTTCTGGCAGGTCACTCACTTTGTCTCCCTGTATTCAACCTCCTCAATCACGATCTTCCCGTTGATCATCTATTTGCTAGAGCAGGCACCAGTAATATCTCCATATGTCCTGTCTCATGCCAGTAGAGCCAGGGGCATCGGCTTGCTACAGGAACATAAAGAGCCTCAAACCATTATATAAGTCATGGTAATGACCTAATATAATTGTTACTGGAATTTGGCATCTCAAATACAACACGAGAAGCTTGCCAGGCTTGCCAAGCGGGAGGCAAACTCTTTTAAACACCTCCAAATAAATCATTTATTGATAAGCCGTGCGGCCGGCAAGTGGCCACGCCGAGCTGGGCTGTGATGGGCTGCTCTGCTGGGTGGAGTTCTGACGAGAGGAAGTCCAAATGTGGAAAATAGTGGTGCCCGTGGAGTGAGGGGGTGGTCTGGCTTGTTATGAGGCTCTGCAGAGGTGGTGGGCCAGGGCTAGAACCCGCCATGCCTCCCGACTGCCTCATGAATGGCTGTGCACAGGGAGAGCAAGGAACAGCTCTGCCCCATGTCTGAGAGTCTCTGGACCATACCTGGGCGGATTGAGGAAAAAGCTGCTGCAGGGTGGGTGTCGATAATCCGGGCTGTGATGGGCTGGTCTGCTGGGTGGAGTTCTGACGAGAGGGAAGTCCAAATGTGGAAAATGGCGGCACCTTGGAATGAGGGGGTGGTCTGGCTTGTTGTGAGGCTCTGCCGAGGTGGTGGGCCAGGGCTAGAACCTGCTATGCCTCACAACAAGCAAGACCACCCCCTCACTCCACGGGCACCGCCATTTTCCATTTGGACTTCCCCTCTCGTCAGAACTCCACCCAGCAGACCAGCCCATCACAGCCCGGATCATCGACACCCACCCTGCAGCAGCTTTTTTCTCAATCCGGCCTAGGTATGCTGGTCGGAGACTCTCAGACATGGGACAGAGCTGTTCCTTGCTCTCCCCTGTGCACAGCCGCTCATGAGGCAGTCGGGAGGCATGGCGGGTTCTAGCCCTGGCCCACCACCTCGGCAGAGCCTCACAACAAGCCAGACCACCCCCTCACTCCTCGAGCGCCGTCATTTTCCACATTTGGACTTCCCTCTCATTAGAACTCCACCTAGCAGACCAGCCTGTCACAGCCCGGATCATCAACACCCACCCTGCAACAGCTTTTTTTCCTCAATCCGGCCCAGGTATGCTGGTCCAGAGACTCTCAGACATGGGGCAGAGCTGTTTCTTGCTCTCCCTGTGCACAGTCGCTCATGAGTCAGTCAACCTCCTCAATATGTTTATTAAAGAAATTATTACAATTATTAATAATAATTTGTCTTTTCTACCTCCTTGGCTTATCATAATTATTAAGAGTTGAATGATAGCATTGACATAGTGTGAATTGAAATGGGAAAAAGTGATAAACAGAATCCAGATATAGACGACCTTAAGGCAACACTGAGTTTAGTAACTGGGCATTCGGCAGATTCACGATGAATGTAGCTATATTGGGGCATGCAGCCTCTTTCATGTGGTTGTTGTGGAAAATTTTATCAGTTGTATGAAGCCTCTGGCATGTATCTACTTATCTCACCAATAAATGGGGATTTTTCTTTCTATATCATGAAGCAATCTATATCTCATAGCACATTTTCTTTTCTGTAATGATAAGTATTGATCTGCCATATCTGTTACTCATAACAGACCAGACATTCTAGAATTTATAACTGTGGAAATTAGACCCATATAGCTCGTTATTCAAGTTTTCCTGGGCTATGATTTTAATCCAGTGGTGGCTGTCTTTAGAGTTATACTGGAGTACAACTGGACCAGAAATATGTAGCTTAAGCTCCTATCCAGCTTGTGAACACTTAGTAGTTCTAAAGTATTATCTAGTTATCTGTCAGAAGTTAGAAAGAGAGGAAAGAGATGGAGATAAGGAGTGGAAGGAGGTCTGTGAGTTTATGTCTGGGTGTATGTTATATATGTTTGAGTACATAATTTTTGACATGTGACTATATAATTGTAGCTATATGTGTGAATACATTTTGTGAGCAATGGGTATGTATGTGAATGATGTGTGAATGTATGTGCTCAAGCATAAGTGTATGTATTTGTGTGTGATTATACTCATGTAAGTTTCTCTATGTGAGTAAGCTCAGAGAAGCTCAACAAAAGACTTCCAATTAGACCTGCTATTCATTAGGAATAGGGGAGAACTGACTTCATCCCAACTACAGTCAGATATGGGCATGTACAGAAAAACACGGGGATATAATTTAGCCCAACCCCAGTTTATGGATGGTAAATTGAGAATGTGAATAATATAATGGCAAGACAGGGTCACTCAGTGGACTTATGTGATAGTCTCTATCTCCTCAAGTGGCACTGGTAGTCTTGATCACTGAAGTTCACTTTTGAGAAGCTAGTTAAGGAAAGATGTTCAGAGAGGCCTCTGGATTCATATAGTGTGTACTTTAGGAATCACATTGACCCTCAGAAGATCATTGTGAAGGTACAGGTAGCACAGCTAAATCAAGTTGTAAGAATACACACGAACCTTTAACCTCAGCTGTGCCTCATACTTGTAGGACCATCAAGCAGGACATTTAGCTCTATGAATTCCAGATTTTCCTCTTCTGTAAAAGAGGACAATGGTTGTCCAGGTATAGAGAAGATGGAAGGAGGTGACATATTAGTAGCACCTGTCATGCATTCCTGCCACCAAGATGAGATGGACAGAGGCAGGGTTCTGGTGCTTCCTTTTACAGGTGGGTCAGCTAAGAGAAAAGACGACAAGAGCTCAGCTTCCGTTTATGCAGAATCATGCCATCCAAAGAAACTTACACACCTAATTCTCAACCTTATCATGAATCCAAGATAAATATTTCCTAATGATGAACTCAGAATGCTCTGTGGAATGTGGTATAGGAGTAGAGCCTGTTCCACCCTGGGCAGGGATGAAGGCACCTGCCCAGCATCCCTCACAGCTGAACCATTCTCTTTCCTCCAAGCCTTGAGGACCTAGAAAAGTCCTGGGTGTTCTACCTGTCTATACCCAGAAGGTGGCACAAGAGGATAGGTATCAGGTGATAGTGAACATGGACGTTAGTAGACTAATGAGTGAGGAGAACTAGCGGTAGGCACTTTAGCAGTGGGGAAGGGGTTGGGGTAGGAAAGAGAGCCTGCTTGTTCCTGGGGCAGGGCCGGATAGAAAGGTGACAGTCCCTCAGTGTGGGAAGAGTATCTGACACAACCTCAGATCCACCAACACCCCTGAAAATGTACTGTGCAGCTTTACCTTCCACCCATTTGTGCTATAGGGCTTCCTGTGTCTGGGTGCTTAAAGTGCCCTGGCATTCCTGGCTGTGTGGAAGAAGTATTAGCATGTGGAACAAGGAATAAAACTGCCTGGGTAAAAAGGACCTTTTGGTGCAGTGCAGCTGGTACTTCATATGAACCTTCTACCTGCGTCGTCATCACGGCCCATAGGACCAAGAGATAAAATAGACTCACTGTCACCCAGGGGAACAGACTTCCAGTTGGCTAAAAGGAGTGAGTGAAACCTTTGTAGGCTGTAGGTGACACTTCATGTGCCCTGGTTCTGGTTTGTACAAGCCGGTGCAGATAGCTCCATCCGCTGTGAATAGCCCCTTGAGGACCACTGAAAGTCTGAACACTAGGGTTAAGTTGCAGGCTCTAGACAAGATGGACAGAGCACTGAGAAATGAACTTATAGTGAGGAAATGAAGTCATCATAAGCATTTAGTTAAACCTTTTCATTTAGAGTTATTTAAAGTGGGGTTAGAAACCTTATTGTCTCAACTGCAAACAGGTTCTCTCTACACCCCCATATTTCTATTAACCAGAATATGAAGTTTTATATGATAGGACTTTCCAGGATCTAGCAAAGGGATGGAAACAGCAGTGTAGGTGAGAGAAGTGCCTAAAAACTGAATATTAAATGTTTTTAGCATAGCGCGTAGCAGAGAACAGGTATGTGCGAGGTTCTTAAGTAAAAGCTGCTAAATTATTGAGCAAATGAATTAGCGAAGTCACTGTCACTGTCACTGTCTTCCCGATCATCATCGATTTTTTTTTCTAGTGGGCACCAGTAACATCTCCAGATATCCTGTCTCATGTAGTAGAGCCCAAGGGCATCTGTTTGCTCCAGGAACATAAAGAGCCTCAAACCATTCCATCAGGTCATGGGAATGAGGTATATAATTGCTGCGGTATTTGGCATATCAAATACAACACGGGTAGCTTGCCAGGCTCTGTCGTGCGGGTGGCACACTCTTGTAGTCACCTCTGATCTCCAGCATTTTTTGATGAACTGCACAGCTGCAAGTGGCTGTGATAGGCTCTTCTGTTGGGTGGAGTTTTGATGAGAGGGAAGTCAGGATATGGAAAATGGTGGCCCTCAAGGAGTGGGGTGGGGGGGGTGTCTGGCACTTGTGAGGCTCTGCTGGGGCGGCGGGCCAGGACTAGAACCCTCCGTCCCTCCAGGGTGCCGTGTGGGTGGCTGGGCACAGGGAGAGCAGGTTGCAGCTCTGCCCCATGTCTGTGAGTCTCTGGATCAGCATGCCTGGGCCGGATTTGAAAAAAGACTGCTGCAGGGTGGGTCTCGATGATTCGTGCTGTGATAGGCTCTCTGCTGGGTGGAGTTCTGAAGAGAGGAAACTCCAGACATAATTTCTACATACTTCCTCTCCCAATTTTCCTTTTTCACTTTCTTGAAAAATATAACTAATATCAAATATATAATTGTTTTATCCATCTTTCCCTCTCAACTATATATCAAATGCTTAGTAAATGCCATTTGTTTTTTTGTTTTTTAAAGTATTTTATTATACCACTGTGAGATATACAATTACAAAGATATACAATTAAAAAGTTCATATTTGGTATGTCAGGTGGTCTTACCAAAAGTGGAAATTACCGCAAACGTGAAGGAGTCAGAGGTTAGGTAAGACAGAGAAGGGAACATGTGTGAATAAATGCCGAAAGGGCTGATACTGACATAGAACTGAGCATTAAATACAGGCAAAAAAATGCACATGATGGCTTCCAAGTGTATGTAGTGCAACCCACAATGTGTAGGAGAAGGAAGGGAGAGAGAGGAGAAAGAAAAGAGATAAAGAACCTGCCATTTAGGCAGGCTATGGGAGGGGGAGGAAATTGGGGATATTGGTGGTGGGATATAGGCACTGGTGGAGGGCAGGTGCTGGAACACTATGTGACCGAAACCTCCAAACATGAACAACGTTGTAATTGTATATCTCACGGTGGTATAATAAAATATTTAATTAAAAAATTTCATATTTGGGTTTTGGTTATACAGTGTTCCAGCACCCATCCCTCCACCAGTGCCCATCTCCCACCACCAACATCACTGGTTCCTCCCCCCTCCCCAGCCCTCCTCCATGGCAGATTCTTTATTTCTTTCCCTTTCTCTCTCTTTCTCTTTTCCTTCCCTTCCAGACTATGGATTACAGAACATACATTAAAGGGTTGTCATGTGTATCTTTTTGCCTCTATTTAATGCTGAGTTCTAGGTTGGTATTAGTACTTTCGACAATTGTTAGCACACTGTTCCATTTTCTGTCTTACCTAGCCTCTGACTCCCACACGTTTGTGATAATTTCCACCTTTGACAAGACCTCCTGATACATGTTTCACTTGACCTTGGATATTGATATCATAATATGTATATATATTTTATGTCATGCAAATAAACGCAGTCATTCTGTATCTGTCTCTCTCCTTCTGGCTAATTCCACTCAACATAATCTTCTCTATGTCCATCCATTTATAGGCAAATTTTATAACTTCATTTTTCCTAACAGCTGCATAGTATTCCATTGTGTAGATGTACCAAAAGCTTCTTTTATCCAGTCATCGATTCTAGGGCACTCTGGTTGTTTCCAGATTCTGGCTATTGTGAATAATGCTGTATGAACATAAAAGTAGGGATGGCATTTCCGCTGTGTATTTTTGGCTTCCCAGAGTATATTCCCAGGAGTGGTATGGCTGGGTCAAATGGGAGTTCAATTTCTAGTCTTTGGAGGCATGTGCATATTGTTTTCCAGAAAGGCTGTACCAGCCAAATGCCATTTGTTTTAAGACTACAGAAGTTTCACTTGGTATACATCACAATGTATTCACAACCCTTATGATTTAGTCTTTGATGGATTATTGTTTGGTCTCCACTATACACGATACTTTGTGGACCAGCTTGTTTCATTTCCCAACTACTCTGACCTGCCCCCTCTATCTGCACCCACCCAGTCAGAATATGGTCCTTCTCTCTCTGTAGGAAGAATCCTACAGAGCCTGGAAGTCCTTTTTGCAGGGTGATTCTTAGGGCATTATCTAGTAGCTCTAGGGGTTATGTGTGAGTTAAGTCAGAAAAGGGAACTGCCCATTCTCTTGGGCATTTTCTTAGCAACTTCTTGACTGACCAAGGTCTGCTTCTTCCCTGAGAAGAAACTGAGTTGGTTTTCACTGGGGAACTACCGTATGGGGGAGAGGAAGAATAGGAAGAAGCTGGAGGGCTTTGTGGGAACTCACTCTCCATCTTAGGTCAGAGCTGGAAAGAAAAAGGCCTTCTATTACAGAGAGTAACTTTCCCGACCTTGTGAACTGTGGACAAGTCAGGAAAACACCCAGAAAGGAATTGAAGTCAGAAGCAGGTGTTGGTCAGCTCCGAACAGGCCGTTCTCTGATCTCACCCTTCCCAGGAAGCAGTTTTTTCTTCCCTAGGGCCAGTGTAAACATACACAATTTCTCCTGTATTTAGGGGAAATAAATAAATCTTCACACTCTCTTTGTGAAGAAGATCAATTTCTTCTGATAGTTTATTAAACTCATGTTATGTTTCTTCATTCATTTACTCAGCCAATCTTCCTGAGCACACACTTCTGAGCAAGTATACTCCTGAGGGCTGCAAATGGAGAGGGCAATTGATGTGCCGGAGTCTTAGAGTTTGTATTCCAGCAAGCTGCTAGCAAGTAAGTATAATGTTTCCTAAGACATAAAATAGGATGTTGGGGGCCAGATAGATAGTCTAGCGGGTAGGGCTTTTGCCTTGCATGCGGCTGGCCCATGCTGGACCGGGTTCCATCCCCGGCATCCCATATGGTCCCTTGAGCACCGCCAGGACTAATTCCTGAGTGCAGAGCCAGAAGAAACCCCTGAGCATTGCTGGGTGTGACCGAAAAGAGCAAAAAAATAAAAATAGGATGTTGGGCCACGGATAGGAATCTTAGATAGGAGGGATACTACCCATGTCTAAGACCAGAGAAGGTGAGGGAGGACAGCTCATTGAACTGAACTTTGAAAAGATAACCATGAATTTATAGTCTCCAAAGGGGATGGAGTTGCCAAGTGTAGGTGGAGGCTGGACGCAATGTGTGAGATGTCTGGTTACCATGGGACTCTTGCCTGGGCAAGAGTGAATAAGGCTGGTTAGAGATCACTGGAACCTTTGCTGATCTAGTCCAAAACAGGCTCCATGGTCCAAAACAGGCTCCATGGACCACTGCCCCATCACACAGGACTTGGAGGGAGTAAGGGGGAGTACACAGAAGTCTTCCAAGAAGCTGCCTCTGAGGAAACAAGGAATCAACCAAAAGCTGCCTGTGCTCATGATGTGGACAGAGATCACGTGGCTGAGGGACAGGTCCGTCTAGAAACTCTAGGGGTTATGTGTGAGGCAGATCAGAAAGAGGGAACTGTAAGGAGCCACGCCTGCGTTTTCCACATGCTCCAGCCTCCTGATGCTGTGGTCTCCTGGGTCAGGACTGGAGTAGGCTGGAGCGCAGATCTGCAGCTGGAGGTACTGAGTGTCCTCCCACATGTTCCCAAACTCTTGGAGGGTTCTTGAGACTCCAAAGTTGCCCCCAGCCTTTTTTTTTTTTTTTTTTTCTTTTTTTTGGGTCACACCAGGCAACGCTCAGGGGTTACGCCTGGCTCTGCACTCAGGAATCACTCCTGGCTATGCTCAGGGGACCATATGGGATACCGGGGATCGAACCGGGCCAGCATAGTCCAGCTGTGTGTAAGGCAAACGCCCCATCCGCTGGGCTATCACTCCGATCCCGCCCCCAGCCTTTTTATTCCCTTCTTTTCCTCAGCCCATTAGACAGCCTTTTCCCAGCCATCTCCGCTAGAGGGAGCCTGTGAGTCTCTTTTCAGACCTTTGCCCTTGTCTCTTGCCCAGTTCTAGGTATTTGCAGATGAGACCTGTTTGCTTCCTTGCCTCCCCTGCTGTGTTAGGACATGGGTTCCCAGCTGTCCTGAGATGGTGGCTTGTCTAATGTCACACAACTGAGACTTGGCAGAACCCACAGGTGCACAGAGACTAATCTGCCCCCATGCTCCTCAGGCCATTTGATGCCCAAGATTAGGTTCCTCTGAGGGGGCTTTGGAACATTGTCAGAGTGCTTGTACTCTGTGTCCCCAAGTGATCCCTGCTTGTCTCACTCTCTGTTGCTTCTTTCCTCTGTGACCTAGCTGGAAAGGCCCACCATCAAGCCTGCCCCTCAGATTGAGGCCAAGCAAGCACTTCCAGCCTGCCCAAGCCTGAAGACGAGCTGTTGCTGGAGTGTCCGCCTCAGTCAGCTGTCACAAATCTTACCAGTCAACATGGCTGCAGGCCCAGGGGCTCTGCTAAGTCCATCATCTGAGAACCAACAGAAGCTCTGTGAACTTGTGCAGGGCAGAGGCCACAATCCTGTGCTGCTGGAGAGAACAAACTGTGTGGGGTGTGAGACTGCCACTGCCAGTAATGGCCTAGAGAGAGTCTGTGCTGAGCAGGCACAGTTAGCATCCCCAGATAAGCACAGAACAAGAAAGCCACTAGCCCCCCAGGTGTGCTGGGAGAGGGGCAGAGTGCCTTCAAGGAGGTGCCCCAGCAAAGTCAGAGTCTGGCGAACAGGCAGATCCTGGATCAGGAGCATGACGGACCCCCACAGCTGATCCGGGACTCCCCCAGGGACCTGGGTGGAAGCACAGTCTTCCCCATGTGGCCTAGCAGGGCCCAAAGGGAGCAGAGAAGTGCTTTCAGCAAACCTGCCAAGTGCCCAGCAGGGAGGCCTGGGCCACTTTCCACTGTATTCCAGGCAGGGGGCCATGCAGGTGTCCTGAGGGAGTTGCTGGGACTCAACAACAAAGTAGATAGCCCTTGTTGGAGTCCATTTTCAAATCCCAAGCTTTGGGTGAGTGGTATCTGGTATGTTCAAACATTACCCCAAACTGCTCCTCTCTGCAATGCTTTCCAGGGTGCCCCCATACTGTGGCTTAAGCATACCACAGCACAGATAGCCCCCCTCTTCCTCCTCCCCCTCCTCCTCCTCCTCCTCTACCCCCTCTTGGGTCCTTCTGCCGCCCACCTTCACCTCCCTGAACTTGTCCACCCAGAACTGGTGTGCGAAATGCAACCTCTCCTTCCATCTCACCTCTGACCTCGTGCTCCATATGCGGTCCCACCACAAAAAGGAGCAGGGGGTCCTGACCAGCACTCAAAGGTGAGAGAAGAGGCCCTCACATGTCCCATTTGCCACGAGTACTTCAGGGAGCTCCACCATCTTTCCCGGCACCTGACTTCTCACAGTTGATGGTGCGGTAGAACCACCTCTAGGTATGGTGTCCGGCATTGGGCAGCACAATTTTCTGCAGGGCAGTCCTCATGGAGTTGGTAGGTGGACACCTCTATTATAATTTGCAAAGGACAACTAAAGCCCTCTTATGTTTTGAAGTAAATAAAGTTGTGAAATAAAATACACACTTTGCTGACCAGGGTACCAGGGGCTACAGCTACAAAATGTGTCTGACATCAACAAAAGCAGGGTCCTTCTGTCTGTTTTATTCTTTTAGCCCCGGGTAAATTTGTCATAGCAGGGGCTTGGCAGTAGAGAAGGTTGAGTTCAAATATTGACCTTTTCTGATACCAAATAGAACTGAGCATTAAATACAGACAAAAATCAAATGATGGCTTCTAAGGTATGTAGTGAACCACAATGTGGGGGAGAGGGAGGAGAGGAGAGGGGGGAGAGGAGATAAAGAACTGCCTTTAGGCGGAGGTGGGGGGGGAGGGAATTGGGGCATGGGTGGTGGTTGGGGGCCTGGTGGAGGGGGGGGGTGGAACACTGTGTGACCGAACCCCAAGCATGAACAACGTTGTAGGTATTCCAGTAGTATAATAAAATGTTAAAAACACAAGTAAATGAGTTTCAAAACAAAAAAAATTTGACCTTGACAGACTAGCTGTGTTCTTAGATAAATTGCTTTAGTTGCCTGAGTTTGGGGTTTTCTTATCCCATTTTTGAAATGTAGATTATAGTACCTATGACTGAGGGGTGTTGGCAGGGTTGCATGGGAGGATGGGTGAAAATAGGCAACTTGGTCCAGACCCAGAGAAAATATGTATCGCTGTTGTCTGGATTAGGCATCTCTTCTTACACAAAGAAACTCAGTGCCAAATTATCCAAAGCCTCTATTCCTTAATGGTGGGTCTGTGGGTTGAGCTCAGTGTGGGTGGATTCCATGCCAGATCACAGATTGAATTAAGGTCATACTCCTTTTTCTCTTGAACCAAGAACTACCTAGATCCTGCTTCTCTTGTGGTTATGACAAGAGCATAATCATATACAAATCCATATGCACAGGAGCATTTCAAGTCTCTGCCTGACCAATGCAAGACATGTGGCAATGTATGCAGTGCTCACGCTGAAGCTTTAATTAATCCATGGGGACCTGAGGAACTGGGGCAAACCTTCAACACACTACCTAGACCATGGTTCTTTATGTCATGAATATGTGAAAACCAGAAAAATGGAAACACACACATGCCTACATCTTTAGCTCTCATAAATTGAATGTACGAACATTTAAGTCTTAAAACTTGATGAGGATCATGTGAGTAGTACCATTTACTAGCTAATACATTTGGAGTTTCTCTTAGCATCTTGTCTACTTGTCTACTTTTGAGCTGATTCCTAATAACACAGACTCCAGGGCATAACCTTCGACATAACAGGTTAATTTGTGTCTGTCACTTATTTCTTGGGAGCACTAAAAAAAATTTTTTTCTCCCCCTTCTCCCTCTCTCTTTTTCCCCCCCCCCCCCCCGGCCAGGGGGGCTCTTCACTGGGCCCGGGTTTGTGGTTGGGGGAGTAGCTGGTGAGTATCTCAGCTATGGCCACACAGACATTCAAACACCACACTGCCACCTCTTCTTTCCCAGTCCAGAGCACTGACGCTGGTCAAAACAGTAGCATGTTCTACTCACACACCCCACTTCCCTCCCTTGTTTCTTTCCCTCCTCCTCCCCTGCCTCTCATGCATGCAGCATTCTAACCCACCTCCAGCCATTCATCCACTCATTAGTCTTCCCGGCACTTATATTGTGACAGGCCCTGGTGGTAGAGGAGGTGAGGTACAGTGAAGGACCCATATCCTTACCATCATGATGAGATGTGATTTGAGTGCTGCACGGCAGATGTGGAACATAGGCCTGTGCTGGGGAACTGAACACCTAACAGCATATATCTTGAGCATAGCCAAGTCAGTGGTGGGTGGTAAAATGCGAGATGTGAGACTCCCTAAGGTCTCTTGATAAGTGAGGTTCGGACTAGCATTGAGCTGATTCTCATAAGAAAGGCAGTGGTGAGGGAAAAGGCTTTGCCAAAAGCTGTCCAGTCACTGCATTTTCTGTGGATGTGGTCTCGGCATCCAGGGTGTGGTCTAGACATCCTGCACGACCTGTGTGGCAAGCATGGAACCAGGGAAGCAGCCTGGAGACATGGATGGAGAAATATCTCCAAGAGCGGAAGTTAAGACAAGGGGACTGTAGGGCTGTCCAGTGCTCCCTAGAGGCATGATCCCCTTGGGATCCTAGAACACTTTCATTCCCACAGGGAAGTCTGGCTCACACTGATGAGGGTGAGCAGAAACCAATGCTCAGTAGACTGACACCCTCAGGAGCTGCATATAGGGAACATTTTCCCACAGAGAGGAAGGAAGCTGAAGTTGCTATAGGAGGACAGGAGAGATCATCTAACAGAGCGTGAACCTGAGACTAAACACTGTGAATTACATCCCTTAATCCAGTGGCACTTTCTTTAAACACTTGTGGGTCACGCCTGTTGAAAACTACTGTGAATTGTCAATAACTTCAGCAGACTAGCAGGAAATTTGGGAATCCAGCACTGCTCCACACAGCAGCAGTTGAAACCCACTCTGGATCCCATATTCATGACCAAGAGGAAGACTTGGTAACTTATCTCACTACAGAAGAAGCTGAGCTCCCTGATCAGGAAACTGCCTGGGATGAAGGAGATACAGTACCGGCATAAGATCCGATACAACTCTAAGTGTGAGGCCCTCCCAGCCTGCACATCCTTCTCAGTCTGCTCAGCTCAGTCCAGCCAAGCCAGGTCCTTTGGCATCATGAATGGTTTAAAATTTGGGACTTGGAAGGGGGCATTGGCTGTCTAAAAATTGTTTTTTGGCATCTTGTCCTTGCACTGCTACTCTCCCCACCCACCCTGCCTTCCCCTTTCTTCGGCACTTTTCACTATCTCTCATGCTTCTGGTCTCACTGGTTTGTCTTACTTATCGGGTCTCCCAGCACTAGTTCTTCCCTGCAGGACACTTCTCTAGAAAAAAGACTAGATCCCTTGGCTATGCACATTGTGTTCTTTTCTGTTTTTGTACCAGAAGTCATATGGAAGGCCTATAAAACTACAATATACCAACCCCATAGAACAACCTTTTATTTTAAAAACTGGTCAGTCTCAGGTACATCTGGTTTTGTGCCATTTCCTAGGAGAGAACTTTTGGAAACAAATTCCGAATGGGAGTTGAGGTGGCAAAACATACTATAAAAGAGGACTGGGGCTTTTAAATGGGGCCTTTTCTTGTATTTTCCTGGGACAGAAAACAATAAGCCTCTGATGCCCTTGCGATTCTAAGCTGCTTAGATTAAGAGGCTATTTTCAGTGTCAGCTGCCCTGGTCAATAAGGCAATGAAATTCTTAAGCCATGTGGCAACTAAGTCCACCTTGCAGGAGAGGTGTGGGATGGGCATCCCCAGTGGATATATTGGAGGTGGCTTCCATGCACAGAGAGTGATTGATTTTCTTTCTAAACTGTACCCTCTAGAGACCATGGGCAGCCAGGCCTCACTAACTTGCAAACATTGCCTTTCACGGTGTTTTGGAATGTTTTGCAGATTGGGAGACTTGGAAAAACAGTAAGTGAGATTGAAGAAGATCTGGAACCTTCCCTTTTTGGATCTCCAATCCCCACTGAGGAGACAGGGGGTATGAGAAGTATCTCCCAGGGTCCCTCCTCACACTGCTTCCTGCATGGAGCCTATCACTACCCTAGTTGCTGGTCCCAGAAGAATTTGGGGCCTGGGCTGTAACTTTCTCAAGGACCCTGATATTGAAGTTGTGCCAGTCTATGGGCCTAGGACACTTGGGAGAAGGGTCTAGCTGGTCCAGCTCCTGTCACTGCAGGCCAATGGGTACCTCAAGAAGTTCTCAGGCAGAAGGACTTGTTAGGAGGACACAGTCCAGAACAGTGGTCATGCCTGAAAACCTGGAAAGAAATGGAGCAAGATACTATGGTGTAGATTTAGGTACTGGGTCAGGACCCTAAGACAAGAGGGAAGGGATTAAGATGTGCAGAGCAAAATACTACAAACTCACATAATTTGTGCTGAGTCCAAATGATTGCATTGACACAGGGTGGAAGGCTAGGGAATGAAGTAGAGACAGTCAGGGAAGTCTCCCAGATTCCTAGCCAGATTTCTTTAGGGCCATGACAGGAGGAGGTTTGGCCAGTCAGGATAGCTGGTGATATTGGGGTACTGAGAGTTTATGAGGCCTCAAGTCCTCCAGAGTAGAGGCTTCATGATAGCTCTGGGTCACCTAATCAGGCTTCAGAAAAGGTGTCTGAAATGATTTTGTTTTCCTTTGCCTTTTACCTCAAGTCTTGAGGTAGATTGTTCCTATCTCAAGTTGGTAACAGTCAAGAAGAATGATATTCCCAGGGAAAACTCCTTCCTTTCATCTATGTACCTTCTCCCAACTCTAGTTACCTTTTTGACCTGGCTCAGGGACTGGTAAAAGCAGGGTCCTTGGAATACAGATGTAGTTTTAAATATCATATGATCCTTATCTAGCTGTATTAGACACTATAGCTAGAAGGAAGGAAGGGATGGAGGAGGGAGGAATGAAAAAAAAGGAAGGAAGGAAAAGAGAAATGAAGACAGAAAAAGTTTATAACTGATTAAAGCAGAAAAGGTATATTGAGAGGAGCCTATTCTATTCCCAATACTGAATGGGCATATGGATGACATGCAAGGCAAGAAACCATTGCTGGAGGAGGAGTATACTGGGAGGAAGGGGCACAGCTCTGTAGCACTGTACAATGACATCTGGTCACTGTTTGCTTCCCAGATCCTCTGGATCACTGGCTCCGTATAAGACACCTGCACAGTAGCCTCGGGTTGGCTGATACAAGATCACATACCCATACCCTTATTCCAGGGTCTGGGAAAGAACATGGGGGTTGTTTAGCTTCCTAGTGGAAAAGAGGCAACAGCTGATATTGGCGAGTCACTGTATCCTATCTCCTAAATATTATAAAGAAACTGGCCCAGAGGAGTAAGGTAAGTTGCTTGGATTACACAGCTGGGAAGTGGCTGAGCAAGGCCTTTCATCCAGGCAGGTTCAATACAGAGCCCGGGTTCCCCCTCACCTCACTCCTGAATCTGTTTCACTCTTGTTCTGACAGGGAGCACATTTCTGCACAACTTACAAGGAAAGTAATTAATTGTTGGGTAGTTAAAAGAAGGACAAACATGTGCCTCAATAATTTGCTGAGTTTGTCTCTGGCACCAGATCATATTACTCAAGTTTACTGCAAACATTTTACATGTTAGATACCAAGTAAATTGCTTTCTGAACCTCATTTCATTTAATCTTCCAAACTAGCCTGTATATTCATTTATCGGTAAATTTCATAACTTAATTTCATTTTAGTTTTCCTAAAAGCTACATATGATCCGTTGTGTAGATGTACCATAGTTCATTTATCCAATTGTCTGTTCTCAGTCACTTATGTTACTTACATATTGTGGCTGTTGTAAATAGTGTTGTGATGAACATAGATGTGCAGATCATGTTTCTGCTCTGTCTTTGGGCCCCCAGGGTATATTCCTGGAAGTGGTATTGCTGGGTCAAATGGGGGTTCAATTTCTAGTTTTCAAAAAAAACGTCCATATTGTTTTCCAAAAAGGCTGGATCAGTCAGCATTCCCAGAAACAATGAACGAGAGTCTCCTTCTCTCCACATCCATGCCAGCAATGGTTGTTCTTGTTTTGGATGTCTGACAGTCTGTGTAGTGGTGTGAGATTATATTTCATTGTTGTTCTGATAACAGCTAGTGTTAGTTGGGGGAGCCAGGTGGTGCCAGGGATTTCACTCATGACTTCATGCATGCAATGCACGTGCTCTGCCCTTAACTGCTCTGCTCCTTAAGCTGTCTGGTTCCTGGGCCCCAGAATGAATCTTTCTTTCTAGGATCTTGAAGAATTATTGATTATATAGGCATGTTTTAGAGTTATCACTGAAGCCTTGAGGTTTTTTTTTGTTTGCTTTTGCTTTTTTGGGTCATACCTGGCACTGCTCAGGGATTACTCCTGTCTCTGCACTCAGGGATTACGCCTGGCAGTGCTTGGGGACCATACAGGATGCTGGGAATCGAATCTAGGTCTGCCATGTGCAAAGCAAATGTCCTACTCGCTGTGCTTTTGCTCCGGCCCAAGACCTTAAGCTTTTTAAAAGAGAATTTAAGCTACAGTTTAAAATTGTCTTCTAAAGTTTAATGAAGCTTATATCAATTTGAAGTCATTATATTTTAACCTGTTTATTTTTTTTATATTACCTTACGTAATATAGAAATGGAGTTCCTCAGAGCTCCAGCCAAGAGAAAACCTGATCTTTCCCCTATAAGTTTCATCAGTAAATGCTCGAGATGAGAGCCTTCTACTGAGAATATACCACCTACATGGCAGAGCCTGGCAAGCTACCAGTGTTTTATTTATTTGCTATGCCAAAACTAGTAACAATTATGGACCTCAATTCCATGACCTGAAGAATGGTTTGAGGCCCTTCCTGTCCCTGGAGCAAGCAGAGTAATCCCTTGGGTTACACTTGCTTGTGACAGGACCTATGGAGATGTTATTGGTGCCCACTTGAGCAAATCGATGAACAATGGGAAGACAGTGACAGTGTCACATCATCTCAGATGATTCCTATCGAAATGATAATAGTTGTCCAGTCTTGTGAAACTGAAGAAGAACTTCTCACATCAATTATCCTGCAAGCTGTTTTGCCTCTTTCATATATCTTAGTCATCAGAATTCTGCCATCTGCTGATCTTATTGAGCAAGACACCACAAAGCAAATCAGGTCATCAATAAATGTCAGTGGTGCAAATCGGGAAGTAAAAATTATGTTGAAAAAAAACCCACAGCCTTTAGTGATGACTGATATAGTTAGTGACTCAATTATGCGATTTAATTTTATTTATTTACTCTTTACAGGGAGAGCTGCTACTTGCTCTCCCTGTGCTCAGCCCACTCACAAGGCGCCCAGGAGGGATGGCGGGTTCTAGCCCTGGCCCGCCACCCCAGCAGAACCTTGCAACAAGCCAGATGACCCCCACTCCATGAGGGCCTCCATTTTCCACATCCTGGACTTCTCTCTCGTCAGAACTCCACCCAGCAGACCAGCCTATCACAGTCCGGCTCGCGTGGCCACTTGCGGCCGCGGTTCATCAATAAATGCTGGACTTAGAGATGACTACAATAGTATGCTACCTGCATGGCAGAGCCTGGCAAGCTACCCGTGTTGTATTTGATATGCCAAATACCAGTAACAATTATAGACCTCATTCTGGCATGGATTGAGGCTCTTCATGTTCCTGGAGCAAGCAGATGCCCTTGGGATCTACTAGCATGAGACAGGACATATGGAGATGTTACTGGGGCCCGCTTGAGCAAATCGATGATGAACGGGAAGACAGTGATATTTACTCTTTGGAATAATGCATTTAAAGTAATGATATATCCCACACAAACCCTTATAAATTGTAAGGATTTAAGATTGAGAGATTACAAAAATTTAAAGATTAAAAATATTCTCTCCCCACAAAAAAATAAAAGTATTCTCCAAAATTTCATCACTTAAAAAGAACCATAATTAAGATTTAGCTGATCACCATGTACCTGTATGTGTGCATGTGTGCCTGTGGGTAAGACAGATTTACCTAATCATTAGTATTTCTTTTCTTTGTCACCTGAGTAGCCATCAGTGGTCTCACTAACTGGTCATTGTTTCAATACAATATTGCTTATCCACTGCCCAGTCTGATATTGTTGACAAGTTGACAGAGACATTGACATTAACATACAATAGGTACAGGAAGATCAGACTATGGCAGCATTTCACATAACTAGTCAGCAGGCACCCTTAAAATTAAAGAATAAAATATAAAGTTACAATGACCTATTCTGTTTTTGACCCAATCTTTACTATTTCTAATGAAGAAAATGATGAGGTCCATTATGCATGTTACTGCATGACATTAATATCCAATCACTAGGCAGAAAAGAAAGAAAGTGAAGTGAAATCTTTTTATTCATGGGGGGTTCAAATTCCAAAACAAGACTGGTTTAGGGTTTGGGAGGAGAGAAACCGAAACCTCCAGAAATTACTGAATATCCAGGAATATGTTCAGACTCCATAGCTTTATAGCATCTGAGGAGGGAGTGAGCCCTGAGCTCTAGGGGAAGTTGTTGTGGCAGGCTAGATTCACCATATGGCAAGTTCATATATTCAATACTTAGCCCCAGCCAGACCCCAGGAGCACTGATGTCATCCAGGGATGAGGGTTCCCTCTGCCCTTCCACCCTCACCCTCATACAACTTTGGGCAACAAAGACCTCTCACTTTGGAGTCCCTTTGTAACTCTTGTTGAGCAAGGTTGCATTGTCTGGGAGCTCCAATCAGGTGTCATATAGCCCCAAGACAATCCCAAGCTTTCCATTCTCTCCTGAGGCTCCTTGACTGCAAGGGAGATCTTAAGCTCTGCTGGCTGCAATCTTCTCAACCTGTTAGGAGAGTCTCTGCTTCCAGAGCCTACACAATGACAGACTATACTTGGATTCATAAAGCAGATTCCTAGACCTTTGCCAGGGACACTGCCCTCTGGCATCACTATGTCCTGGGAGATGCAGGCCAGGGAACTCTTTTGGGTGCCTGATAGAAGCTGGAGAACAAGGCTAACATGGAGAGCATGTGAAATGAAGGTAGATTTGCAATGTAGAATTGGATGGCAGGGATTTGGAGCAGAAAGGAGAAATTTCTACCTGATCCCAGTTTGTGTTTAGCACCAGAGGGAAACATGGACTCTGCTTGATACTCGTGCTCACTGCTTATGCACAGCTGCTGTTCTAAGTGGTGCAGAGTAGGATTGTTGTCATCGTGCAGGCAGCACAGGGCAGTGGGGAACGGAAACGATCACAGCACAGAGCGAGAGAGGCGCACTAGCAGGGAAGAGGCACAATAAGGAGGGCAGCGTGGGGGCATTCTGCTGTGAGGGTGCCTGATCTCTGAACCCATGGCAGGTCACACAGGAATCACCCACAGCAGATGGACACTGAGCACTAGATGTGGTGCATGAGAGTGAAAATGTGCGGTCAGTGCAGGCAACATAGCAGATCTCAGATGTGCGCAAAACTACCTTATTCACAATCATTTTATATGGAGTCCTTGGGGGAATAATGCAGGTGTAGGTTAAACAAATCACTGCTAAGATACACTATGAAAATTTATTTTATTGGGCCAGAGTGATCGTATAGAGGGTCGGGTGCTTGTCTTGTATGTGGCTGATCTGGGTTTGAGCCTTAGTACCTCATATGGTCCCCTGAGCTGGCAAGAAGAGCTACCTGTGTGTAAAGCTAGGAGTACAGCCCTGAGCACAGCTGAATGGGGCTCAAAACCAAGAAAAAAAATCCTTCAAAAATTATGACCACTAAAATGACACATGTCTCCAGCAACTATGACTCATATTACTGGACAAATGCTCTAATGGACAGTGGGAACATCGGAGACCAGGATGGAAAAACCTGCCTGGGGGTGGATCTGGACATCACTTCCCCCAAAATAACTACTCTGACAGAGTTGCTTTAAATGAGGTGAAATTCCTGTGTCTAGATGTCCAGAGAAAATGCTGGCAGTGGTGAAGTGCTTGGAGGATGGTTCCAAGTGTAGCTGTCTTTAAGCCTAGCCAGAGTTCAGCAGGCCCTTATCCTGCCCTGAATGGGGAGGAACTCAGGCAAGACCCAGTGCAGGAGAGTCCTTGGTGTGGGGCTCAGAGGTCCGTATAACGGGCCTCTGCCGGTGGAGACCTTCCCCAAGGCCGTGCAGGTCGGGACTTCACTTTGCCCTCAGCACAGTGTGCTGGAGCATGGCCTTGGCTCTGGTGAGGGCAACATCTGCAGGAACAGCCACATGAGGCACCACTCCCACCCTCCCAGGAGCTGCCGTTTGCAGCACCCACTGAGCGGGCAGTGGGGATGGTGATGTACAATTGGGTGTCATTCACATGGTATATTTGTGGAGGCTGACTACCCCCACTGGTCAGCTCCCCAATGACCAGTGCACGTCCCAGTCTTTTCATGATGTATGTAAATTCTTCTGCTGCACCGGCTGTCAGCAGTACTGGTCAGGATAACCACACTCTTCTTGGGGTCATAGTGCTCACCTAGAAGACAGAGGACAGCCACATCATTTCCAGTGACACCTGCCTGCCCCATGCGGCTTTTACCTACAGAGAGCAAATAGGAGCAGGTGGTGCCCATGTGAGTTTTCTTAATGACAATGAGGAAAAGTTTGTTTTTCTTCCCAAGAGATGGCTGTGTTTCTCTTCATGAGCCCTTTACCTGTTCAGAATCTTATTTTTCACTTTGGACCCTCAGGAGAGTGAAACCTGTTGTTACCCAACAACAACATTTTAAATTTTGGTCTGTTTGGGTCACACCTAGCACTGCTCAAGGGTTACTCCAGACTCTGCACGCAGAACTTACTCCTGGTGGTGCTTGGGGGACCATATGGGATGCTGAACCTATGTCAATCGCATGTAAGGCAAATGCCCACTCACTGTACTATTGCTCTAGCTCCAATGACCACCTCTAAGACAGTGATATACAATAGAAATGTCATATGAGTGAGTCAGGAGATAGCACTGGGATTTGGATTTGATCCTCTTAACATCACTGGGTATACTTCTGACAAAGTGGGTGCTAAGGTGGAGAATGCCAGGTCGTTTTAGTCAACCATCACACCCATGGAACAGGTAGCCAATCAGAAAGGGTATGCCTGGGATTTGGCAACAGACAAAAAGAAGCCTTAGGCTGGCTGGCTGGCTCTCCTCTCTTGGCTCTCTCTCTTGGCTCTCCCTCTCTATCTCCCTCTCCTTCTCTCTCTCTCTTTCTCTCTCTCTCTTTCTCTTGCTGGTTCCCTTTCTCCCTCTTGCCAGCTTCCTTTCTCCCTCTTTGATCAGGGCAGCATGCCCAGACACAGCGTCTAGTACACACAAGGCCAGGCAAGGACAGGTCCAGGACAGGGTGGTTAGGAGGCCCAGAATAGCTCAGATACAGGCAAGGCATGGGAGGCTGGGAAAGTGTGCACAGAATAGAGAAAGCAGTTTAGGGATAGGACCTGGCCAACATTCAAGGGAGTTGAGTCGACTGTGTGGGACAGGACAAGGAAGTCATACACTGGACCCTGCATTGCTAGGGACAGGACCAGGACATTGTTAATGGTAATAGAAAGGCCTAAACATCTAGGGAGGGACATGGAACCATCTGCACAAATAAACTCCCTTTCCTTCATCTGAGTTTTCTATGCAAATTTTTCATAAAATTCCCAAGAACCCACAAGCACAGGAAAATCCACTTTCCCGTTAATACTTCTGGAGGTCCCTGAGTACCATCATACTCTTCCTGGTACCCCCAGAACCATAGGACCTCAGAATCACCTGCATGCTTAGGCCATACAACTGAACCACAGGCTTGGTTGGCTGAATATTGCTGTAAGTAATCCCAGGCTTTTAAAACAATGTTTGGAAGCACCTGCCAATCAAGAAATATGACCAGATTATGAACCACAGAGGCCATTTACTTTTGTAGAAGCCATATTGAATACAATTAATGAGTCACATAACTAATGGGGAATTCTGCATTTTCCCCCTATAAGACATTTTCCAAACCTGGCATTCACATAAGTGACAATTTAATACTCAATGGTCATGCATAACAAATGACTTCTGTCATATTAACATGGTGACTCTAAGTTCCATGATTTATGTTTGACTCTGCCTTTAATTTCTAATTTTATAGGTCTCTTTGGACTGAACATTTAATTCATATCTTTAATTTATCTGAAATGACCTCTGAAGCACTGTGGGCTATATTGCTAAAGGCTCCCACCTATCCTTAGGGATAGGTAACAGTGTCTCCTCATGCTCTGCCCTAAACTGTTGGCTCTGTTACTTGAGTATCTGCAGGAAGAAATACTTGGACTCTCCAGCACCACTTAGGAGATCCCTTCAAAAAATATACTTAAGAGGTACATTTCTGTTCAAATGCACTTTTGTGGTCTCCCACATCCATCACGTTGATGGGAATACAGGTTCCTTGGTTCTGCAAGTTTCACAAGCTGCTGGGAGAGTGTGACTCTAGCACACAGGTTTGCATTGGCTCCTCTGGTCATTGCTCTGGGTCCAAGGCAGATAATAGAAGCCTATTAGAGACATTAACTTTCTTTAGGCAGATGCATTGAGCTGTGGCAGGAACATCACCAGAAAAGCACTGTGAGTTTGGTTTAGGCAGAGGAATCCTTGGAGTTCTGTACCTCTCCTTTGGACTTGGTGTCAAGGCTGGGGATACTCTGGCTTTAAACAAACTCTTTGTTCAAACCTTTACCTGCTCACTTTTTAACTGACTGACATTCAAGTTATTTGACAAGCTTATGATTTGTTTTCCTTTAACTAGGGAATAAATGGGCTGTGTTTTTTTTGTACTAATTAGCACATGTAGGAAGTACAACTCCTCTGACTAGGGCTTTATATTACAGTTAATGTTATGAATCCAAGTTATTTACCCCATATTTTCTGGAAGAATGATAACAGTATCTTTATCCTGAAGTAAGAATAAGAGAGAAAGGGCAGGATTACGGTAAGAATAAGACAGAAAGGGTTCTCTACACACCTGTGAACAAAGTGTGGGTCCAGAGCTCACTGACAGAATCATTGGGCCTGTTGTAAATTCTGTCTAGCAGAATTGGAGCGCCTTCGTCAAAGAAGTAGGAGCACAGGGCTGAGATAGATGAGGTGGGGCCACCAACATTGAATCTGAGGGAAGGAAGATGGACACCAGTCAGGGGCTGGACTCAGAGTGAGGGTCCTTAGTGTTACAGGGAGGCCTGGACAGCTGCTTCATGGAGGGTTCTGCATTTCTGGGCCTCTCTTTGCCCCAGGAGTATCCCAGGCAAACATTTGCATCAAGACCCCTAGCCAGCACCTAGAGAGGAATTCCAGTCATCACCCAAGGCATTATCCCTGTTCTACAGGGAAACTCACCTAGTAATAGGCATATACTGACTCAAGGAGGTCTGAAAGCATTTTAATTTAACAGTCACTTTGTGATGCAAATATTTCTCTTGGTAACAGCAGTGTTTCATTTACACATACTCTCTAGCACTTTCAGTTCTCCTGAACTTGTTGGTAGACTGTTTTTAAGAATGTGACAAATCTCACCACAGAGACCGACACACATCCAAAAGAACAAGAACAACCGGTGTTGGCATGGATTCGGGGAGAAAGGGACTCATTCATTGCTGGTGGGAATACCAACTGGTCCAACCTTTTGGGAAAACAATATAATCATTCCTCCAAAAACTAGAAATTGAGCTCCCATTTGACCCAGCAATACCACTTCTGGGAATATACCCTGGGGGCCCAAAAACACACAGCAGAAACACCATCTGCAATTCTATGTTCATTGCAGCACTATTCACAATAGCCAGAATCTGGAAACAACCTGAGTGCCAGAAAACAGATGACTGGATAAAGAAACTATCACATATCCTGTAAGGAAAAAATGAAGTTATGAAATTTGCCTATAAATGGACTGACAGGGAGAGTATCATGCTGAATGAAATGAGTCAGAGGGAGGACGGATATAGAATAACTGCATTCATCGGAGGGTTTTCAAGAAAAATAGTAGAAGACTAATATCCAAGGTCAGGCAAAACATGGACCATGAGGACTTATCAATAGTTGGAATCTACCACAAGTGTGTGGAGGACAGAGGTTAATATAGAGAAGGGACTAGTTTGCTAATAATAGTTGGAAATGGTAACACTAGACTAGAACTGAGTATTGAAAGTAGGTCAGGGGATACACATGATAACCCTTTAGTGTTTGTATTGCAAACCAGAATGTGCAAAAGGAGAGAGAGAGAGAAAGAAAAGAGAGAGAGAGAGGAGAGAGAGTTCCTGCTATAGAGACAGGTTGTGTGGGGGCAGTGTAAACGGGTATACTGGTGTTGAGAAATGTGCACTGGTAGAGGGATGGGTGTTGGAACACTGTATGAAACACTGTATGATTGAAACCCAATCATGAACAGCTTTGTAATGGCCCATTGCACAGTGATTCAATAAAATAAAATTAAAAAATAAGAAGAAATGTGACAAATTCATAGAAAACAGGCCTTACCCTTGGAGTGTCTTCAGTAAGTGAGCTGGAGGGATGTAGGTGGTGGTGGTGGTGGGGGAGACGGTAAAAGTAAAATTTGTTTCTGTCCATTCATTTGAACTCTATGACCAGGCAAACTTGGGGATCACTCTGTTATCCCAGTGACTAACCTAGAATTCTCCTTGATATCATCTGAAGAATTAATAAAAACACCCAACACTAAACAGAACAAAACAAAATGACCAATGCTGGGGTCCCACACAACCTATTAAACCAGAACCCCCAGCTGGTGGCTGGAGCCTGACGGCAGGCAGCTAGTGCCTCTCAGTTCCAGCCCTGGATCTCAGGGTCCTTTTATTTCCTCCTATGCCCATCACCTGACTGTCTTTGACAGAAGCCCCGCCCCAGGTTCTCTGACTCTGGCCCACTGACCTCAGGTCGATGATCATGGCATCTGTGTGTGTGACCTTCTTCCAGACATGCTCCACCAGCAGCTCGGCTATCTGTGGGAGCAGCTCGCCGTCTCCAAACAGGTCGAACCTCAAGTAACCAATGTTGCCCTCAAGCACATCGGTGTGGAAGGACGACTTGATCAGGTCTTCAAAGACATCAGGGGAAGGGATCTGAAAGATTGGAGGTCAGCAAAAGGATGAAGAGAGCCACAGATTTTAAAACTCAAGAAAGTTGAAGGGGAATTCAAGCTTAGAAAGAGTTTATAGGTTTCAAGACCTATTCCACTGATGTCCATGGGTGCTATGCCTGGGATGTGAATGTGGGATATGAACGCAGCTGTGGAGTCTGGATGTGAACCCCTGTGTAATTGCCCACCTCCTTACCATAAACGTCATGCAGGCCAATGTGTACTCTAGTGACCATAACTCATGGGTCTGTGTATGAGCTTCTCTCAGGCTCTCCCTGAATACACAAGAAACACTTTTTACATTTTTTGGGGGTGTCACAACTGGTGGTGCTCAAGGAGCACTCCTAGCAGTGCTTGGGGAACCATGTGGGGTGCAGAGGATTGACCCCATTAATGTAAGGTGCTTGCAAGACAAGCATCCTGCCCCCTGTGCTGTTCATCCAGCCCCACACCAGATAGTTGTTGATATTTCTGAGCTCATCTTTTTTTTTCCTTTCTTGGAACAAAGAGGGAAGGCATTAGTTACTTAGTATCAATACTCAGTATGAGTGTTAAATTTTCCCTAGGAGACCTGGTTTTGGGCCAAGCACCCTGCAATCCTTATTTCTCCCTGATAACACCTTTATTCTTATCTTTTTAATGAGGAAATTGAAGCCCCATGAGACTAAGCAAGTTCCCCAAGCACTCACAGCATTTGAATCCATGTGTGACTCCAAACACCTCATATTAATGCTATATAAAGGATTGGTGCTTGGATTTGGAATAGGGATTCCTGTGTGCCAAGAATGGTGTTGATGTGTTCTGGCTTCCCCGAGCATTTCTGGGCTTCTGCTTTTCTCACCCATGCTGCTGAAAAGTGGCAATCTCCTTGAGTTACACTGAGACAAGTTTTGAGCCAGCTGGTAGGGGTACCCACATCAACTGTGAGGCCCTACTCTGTCCTCACTCACAAACTCTTTGGCCACAAGTCACTCTTCCTTGTACAAAGACATCAGTTGCCCTTATGTCAAATGGGTTGATAATTCTGCACTCTGTCCATTTGGAGCTCTCAGCTATCCAGATTTCAACTCAGAATATGCCGCGCCCCACCCCTATAGGGCCCTCACTCCCACAAACCCCCAAATTCTTTTACTCCTCACATCAGGACCTTCCTCCAACTGCCTTGACATTCTAAAGCCTGCCTGTCAGTGGGTTGGAGGGACCTCAGTCAAGAAAGGACAGGATTTGTGGATCTTCACATGACTGTGGACCGGAAGGACTCTGCACAGTTCCCATACTCAATCGGGTCCTGCTGGAATCTTTAGATTCAGAAGCATAATAATGTCTCTGTCAGCTTTTCCTCCTTTTCTCTCATTCTTCTGCTAGAGTCTCCCCTTCCCACTGCTGCCCACAAGGCCCTTTCTCTGCTTTCAAGGGAACCAAATACCACACTGTAATACCTGCTCCTTGTAACTCACCCACATGATGCACAGGCTGGAGAAATATCTCAAAAGCTGCCTTTGCCCACACTGATAATGAGGAACCCGTGGTAACACTTGACACCCACCTGGTCAAGAGGGATACTCCTCTCTTTCATCAGGGTATTACATTGGAGTTCCTATGAATGCCAACATTCTACAGAGGTGTTGCAGTGGACCAGAGGGGAGACAGTGTAGATTGACACTTGAAGCCAGTCTAGAAGTCATTGTCTTGAATTGCAATCAAACTCCCAGGTAGTGAGCTATTGGTTGATCACCTCCAGGAGCAGTGAGCCCCATCTCCCAGTGTCTTACCTGCATGGGCACAATTCCAGGAATGTGGTCCTTGGTATCTTCAGGGACATGAGCAATTTTCAGGTGTGGGTCTCCTGACAGAAGCTGCAGGTCAGCCCCCCAGCATCTTTGCCAGGGCCCCTTCTGAGGTCACCCTACCATAGTGATTCTGCAAACCACTCAGCTCGGCAGCTATCTTGGCCCCCAGTTCAGAGGAGGCATAGTTATTGACCACCAGTTCCCCAATTGTCTGCAGCACCCTGGGCACCTTGGCACATGGGGCCACTATGTCCTGGGCTGTGGAGAGGGCCTCGTTCATAGGCACAGTGACATCAGGCTCCACCCCAGCCAGGTCCCAAGATTCACCTGTGGTGGCACTCATGGCTATCTGTGTGGGTATGGAGGCAAATAAGGGGATGCTAGATGCCACTTGGTAGATGCCCACAGAGAGTGCTCCCCCACCTGTGGGCTCCCCAATGACTGTGGCCCGCTGCAGATCCTGCATGCTGTGAGCGAAGGCCTCTGCAGCTGTGCCACTACTGTGACTCGTCAGGATGTAGAGGTCTTTGTAGGACCCATAGCGCCTGCCGGCTACCTGGGGCAGGGTCCAGACCTCTGTCACTCTCAAGGTGGCCCTATCGTAGAGGAGTACAGGTGCTGGCGGGGCTCTGCCTCAAAGAAATAGGAGCAAAGTAGTGGCACAGCTGTGGTGTAGATGCCTGGGTTGTAGCGCAGGTCAATGACCAGGGCAGCCGTGTCCACCAGATCCTGCCACACCTGCCGCACCAACTGCGGTCCAATGGCCCTCACAGCCTCCAGCTCGGCCATGGCATCAAAGCGTAAGTAGCCAAGTTGTCCAGGTAACACTTCTGTCTTGAACACGGTCTTGATGATGTAGGAGATCTCCTCGGGGAGGGGGCCGTGGGAGGTGCTGGGGGCTTCTCCTCAGTTGCCGGCCTGTCAGGGCTGTGAAACACAAGCAAACGGGGGTCCCCAGACATCTTCTGCAGGTCCGCTGTGAGCTGAGAGGCCAGTGAGTCCAGGTCCACTGCTGTGTGGTAGGCCCCCTGGGCTAGCTTGGCTAGCAACAGAGCACTGGTCTGCCCCATGACCTCTGGGCGTGCATAGTGAGCATCCAGCAGGTGCCTTGTGCCCTCCACCAAAGCTGACAGACTTTGGTGAAAGTTCAGCACCTCCTGGGCTCTGTCCAGGGCTTCTTCAGCAAGCACAATGACATCAGGCACCACGCCACCCCAGCCAGCACTCCCGTGGTTGTCAACGAAGGTGAGTACAGGTACAGTGAGTGCCAGGCCACCTTCTGGCTCCTCCAGCAAAGGCACTGAGTGGGCGTGCAGCAGGTTCCCTGCTGTGATCTCACCACTAGTGTGGCCCAGCCCAGAGACTGCATGAGAAAGGCCAGTTCCTCAGCAGCAGTGGCAGTGTGGCGACTGGTGAGCAGGTACACCCCACTGCGGGTGCCATAGCGCTGGCCCCATAGCTCTGGGTGACTGAAGTAGTTCTCGGTGACATTGGTGTGGCGGTTGTAGGTGGTGAAGAGATGCACAGGGCTGGTGCCAGGGCCCTGGAAGTAGGAGAGTATCAAGGGCACACCCGAGGATGGCCCCCACGGTTCTGTCGCAGGTCCATGATAAGCTGCTCGGTGTCCTGCAGAGGCTCCCATACTTGGCGCAGGATGTAGGGGCTGAGCATGCCCAGCAGAGATGCCTCTGCGAAACTGTCAAAGCGCAGGTAGCCCACGTTACCTGGCAGCACTGCCACTTGGAACACAGAGTCCACCAGGGCCTGCAGTGCAGTCTCATTCTTAGGCATTGTGGAAACACCTCTGGGGGCTCATCAGCCTCAGCCTGAGACCCAGAAGAGGCTTCTTTGGGTATCACAGCCTTCACCGAGAGCCTGGGATCCTGTGATACAGCCTGCAGACCCGTGTTGAGCTTAAAGACCAGATCTTCCTCAGATACCACCTCGGAGAAATCCATGCTGGCCAAGTGGTGCAGTAAGGAGGGCACTCTGTCCACCAGTGCATAGTGGTCCTGCAGGGCTTCCTGCAGGCGCTGCATGACTGCTGGAAGGGCACGGCGCAATCTGAGGACAGCCAGAGCTTTCTCCAGGGCCTGTTCTGCCTGTGTCCCCACATAGGGCAGCACCCCACTGCCCTCCCATGCCTGGCTTTCCCTGCCCAAGGGTCCCAGAGATCTGGGAACAGGCAGGGTGATGAAGAAGTCAGACTGGCCTATCCTCAGCTTCTGGAGGTCCAGAGCAGCCCCCATAGTTCTCTCCCCCACCACAATGGCCCTGCGCATCCGTTTGAGGATGTGAGCAATGTCCTCAGCTACACCCCAGTGCGGCTGCCGATGAGGACCACCACATCCTTGTCTGTGCTGTACCTCTCTTCCTGGACCTGGGATAGGGCCCAGAGCTCCGTGGTGGTATTGGAGAGGCCTTCATATACAGTGTCCATATGCAGGACCGTGTTCCCTGGGTACAGGTAAGAGATGAGGTAGGGGATGCCCGAAGTGTGGCCTCCCATGCAGTGCCTAAGGTCCAGCACTAAGGAAGAAGTGGCTGAGAGATTCCTCCAGGTGCTGGCTCCTAGGAGGCCCCCTGTATGCTCACCTCTTCCTGACTCGGGACATCATCCACTCGCAGGTAGCCCACGTTGTCCTCCAGAATCTCATGATAAATGTGCTTCTGCAGTTGGACAAGCAGTTGCTCTTTGGTGAGATTGGTGAGTGCTGGAACTTGCTGCTGAAGAGCCTCAAGGGTGCTGGGCTCATAGGAGATGACCAGTTTAGAATCGTTCAGGAAGCTCTGGGCACTGGTAGTCAGAACCTGGGCCAATGTCTGAGGGTCTGAGACACTGAGGGTCTCAGGATTCTTGAGGACCTGCTCAATGGCCTCCTGCATCCCCACCAGGTGCTCTGGAGAGTCATAGCTATCCAGGAGGACCTTGGCTATGTCCAGCACCAGGCTCTGCTGAAACAGTGGAGTGGGACCTGCCAAGACACAGAGCAGTGTGGATAAGAACAGGATCCAGTGTCTTGTCTGGAAGGAGAGTCGGCTCCCATGCAAAGGCATCCTGGACCAAGTAGGTGCCTTCCTGTCTGCCTCTCTTCCTTCCTTGTCCTTCTTAGCCAGTGGACAGAAGGTGTGGAGCTAAATGCAGGTGTTTAGGGCAGCTTCCAGAGCCAGTAAGCTTTTAATCCAGGTTAATTCAAATGCATCAGCCCTAGCCCTAGGGTCTAGGAAGAAGGTGCTGAGATTGTTTGTTTGCTATGTGAATCTCACCATGCCCTGCTAATTCTTCATATATGATTTAAATGACTGTTGGAGCATGTTACATGCTTTCCAAGTTCACCTTCCCCAAAGTCTTCCCAAGTAGAGTCATTGTATGGTAGGCAAACCACATTTCCCCCAACATAAGGGCGAATTTGTCTCCAAAATTTGATACAATTGGTTATGAGTTTGGTTCTGAGAAATTCTGAAGACTCTCTACTCCAGGACTTTAGGGCAGTTTCTCAGTTATTGTACAGATTGAGTAAGATTGGTCATTATCTTTTTTTTTTTTTTCATTACTTAGCATCATCATTTCAAGCTTCATCAAATTTTTTTCCCAAACAGCACACACACTTTCACCTTTTAAAATCATTTTAATCAAAAATGAGTATATATATCCTTTGACTACACATACATAATGTATAACTTAATATATAACATGTTATATATAATAGTATATGTATATCTACTGAGTATCTGTATCTACCTACCTATCTGTATCTCACAGCTTCTTTTCAAGTCATTTGCTCATGACCATTGAAGTTAGCTTCATGCTTTGTAATAAATCTTGCTGGACTGGGAGGTGATGCATATTTTCTGCTTGTTCTCCAGGAAACAGAAATAGTCTCCAGAATCTTATAATTGGGAGAAAGAATATGCCAAGTAAATACATGGGATGTGATGAGGGGACTCATAAACACATGCCAGATACCCAGGCCCAGTGATTCCAGGTCAAATGAAGTTAATTCTGAGACCTGAGGGACATCTATTCCCCCAATTAGAGAATATCCCCATGGGATATTTTCCACATTTTCTGCCATTTTTCACATCTGGACTTCCCTCTCATCACAACTCCACCCAGCAGACCAGACTATCACAGCCCGGATCATCGACACCCACCCTGCAGCAGTTATTTTTCAATTCGGCCCAGGTATGCTGAACCAGAGACTCTCAGACATGGGGCAGAGCTGCCACTTGCTCTCCCTGTGCCCAGCTGCTCATGAGGCAGCTGGGAGGCACGGCGGGTTCTAGCCCTGGCCTGCCACCCCAGCAGAGCCTCACAACAAGCCAGACAAGCCCCCTACTCCATGGGGGCCGCCATCTTCCACATCCGGACTTCCCTCTCTTCACAACTCCACCCATCAGACCAGACTATCACAACCCGGCTCACGTGGCTGCTAGCGGCTACCTGGTTCATCAATAAATGCTGTATTTAGAGGTGACTACAAGAGTATGCCACCCGCATGGCAAGCCTAGCAAGCAGCTCATGTCATATTTGATATGCCAAATACCAGTAACATTTATATTAGGTCATTCCTATGACTTAATATAATGGTTTGAGGCTCTTTATGTTCCTGGAACAAGCGGATGCCTTTGGGTTCTACTAGCATGAGTCAGGACATATGGAGATATTACTGGTGCCTGCTCTAGCAAATAGATGATGAATGGGAAGATAGTGATAGTTATAGTGATAGAGAATATCCTGCTTATTGGACCTATGGCCATCACCTAAGGGAACACTCGAATTTCTGAGGTGTCAGGCCTCACTGATGTTAAGATCAGGCTCTCCCCCCCCAACATTCTTTCACAGAACATGTGAATAAATCTGGTGAACCACTGGACTCTCAGGCTCCCAGCTCCTTCACAGCATATGAATGTTGTTTCTGATTCTTTTCTACAGAGATGCAGAAATTCCTACCACGGTGTTTTCACATCCGGACTTTTCCACATCCAGACTTCCCTCTCGTCACAACTCCACCCAGCAGACCAGACTATCACAGCCCGGCTTGCATGGCTGCTAGCGGCTACCTGGTTCATCAATAAATGCTGTATTTAGAGGTGACTGCAAGAGTATGCCCCTCGCACGGCAATCCTGGCAAGCTGCTCGTGTCGTATTTGATATGCCAAATACCAGCAACCAGTAGGTCACTGGACCTACCAGTACCAGTAGGTCATTCCTATGACCTAATATAATGGTTTGAGGCTCTTTATGCTCCTAGAGCAAGCGGAGCTAGCCTAGAATCCCTTCTTCACTTCTCCTCAGAGCTGGACATTCCCTCATTTAACACACAAGGCAACAAGAGCTAAGATTACGGCTGCACTATCCAGAAAGAGTGGGGATTAGGGCCTGGTTCCATTCATTTCCCTGTGTTCAGTTGTCAGTACATACTTCTGGGTTGGGTTGAAAGCAGGAAGCACACACGTGTGCCTCAGCGGTCATTCAGAGCAGAGGCCAGAGGCCTGGGGCCTTTCTCAGAAGGCTTGGAACTTGCAATTGCCTCTCTGGAAATGATTATCTGAGAATGTTTATCAACTGGTTTATGAATGCCAAGGAGGTCAGTTAGCTAAAATGAGCATATTTTTATCTCATTAGGATTTGTTTAATGCCCAAGTGACATACGGTCACATCATTCCACCATTTGCAGCCAATTGTGTGAGCCTGGCTTATTTGAATAACATGACTTCCTTAGTCTCGGGCAAGGCTGAGCCTTCTGCTCTGCTGTATGTGGAAATTCACAATGCAGAGCATGTGATCCTGGTCTCTGAGCTCAGTCTTCAGTCATTGTGCATGTAGAGCCTGTGGACTAGGCAGGTTAGGGGAAATCTTTTAGGGAAAGTGTTTCCATTAGAGCTCCTATTTAGTTTTAGGTGGGATCCTGGAGCTATGTGAATGGCCAGAGTCCCAAAGAAGAAAAATGAAACCAAGGACCTCTTTTAAGTGACAGGAGTGCCTGAGTTAGACAATGACTGAAGGAGAGGAGATATGTCTTCTAATGAATGGGGCCTGAGAACATTGGGAAGACATAATTTTCTGGAATTCTCTAGGTGTCAGGGGTGTCTTGGTGTATAGGTTAGAGTGAAGAAAAACAGACAACAAGTAGCTAAGGAGAGAATGTTCAGAACTAGTCTCAGCATGGGAGACCAGAGGGGAGCCCCATCTTCCTGCATGACCCATACTAGTCATTGGCCTATGTCCTACAGGGATTCCACCGTGATCATAGGGGCTGAGCTTTGGAGCTGAGATGGAGTCCAGAGTCCCAGACTTCCCCTATCTTGGACAAGAGTCCATGCAGACAGAGGAAGAACTTAGGAGCCTCTCATACTCTATTCTCTAGGGTAGTGATCTTAAATGGCAGCTTTGAATCTTGACTCCCTTAAGGGGAAAGTAATCTAAAAGTGTTGTCATCATAGTATTAATGGCTATGACAAAGAAGCTGAGGTTACAATAGTAGTTGGTAAATGGCAACCTAGGATCAGAATCTCTGTAGGACTGGAGAGAGATACTCCAAGAGGCAGGGGTGCTAACCCAGGGATGCTGTCTGTGCACCTAAGAAATACCCAGATCCATCATTCATAACCAAGAATATCACAGAATGAACCAAGAACCAGGGATTAAAGAACTGGGTAGTGTGGGGCAGTAGGGATGGCACAGGGTAATACACTGTTTCAGTAGTCAAGTGGATATGCCTGGAGCTTGGCAGTTCAGGGAGAAGTGAATTACCTATTATAGCATGGATTCACTTTTTATAGTGTCCAGAGGCAAAGTGTGTCTTTTTTCTCTCTCTCTTATCTATCTCTATCATCTATCTACAGATGTATTGCAATTTTGTATTTCATTATGTATTGCAATTTTGCTTTACAGATACTGCATTTATTTTACAAATACCTCCACCAGAAAAAGCAACTTACCATATGCTGGAAGTTCAGACAGTATTAATCTTTTTAAGAAAATAAAGCATTTATAAACTAAGGTGCATGCATTGTTTGCATTATTTCTTAGACCAGATTCTAATGCACATTTGACATACTACAGTATTGTTTAAACATAACTTTTCCAGGCACCAGAAAACCAAGAACTTTGTGTGACTTGTTTGGTTGTGATATTCACTCACTACAGTGATCTGTAACTGTGACATCTCTGTAGTACACCGAGCCCTTGTTTTATGTTATATTTCCTTCAGTGCTCACTATGTTATATGTTATATTGCTCATTATGTTTTATATCTCCTTCAGTGCTTTGGAACTTTTCAACTGGTATAATAAATTTACATGTACTATATTCTCACTGAGACATGTTATCTCCCTCTCTCTCTTTCTCTCTGTAGTCACTTTCTAAACCTCAAGTCAGCATATTTTTAGATGAATTCATGTTAAATGGAATCTTGTACTTGTTTTACTTTATACCTTTTATCCTTTTATAAAATTAGAAAGCATACTCATCTTTCACAACTAAATAACTTATCAGTGGTGTGAAATCTTTTTTTCCAGTCTTTCAAAATCGGCCTATATTTTGGAGGCAAAAAGTATTCAGTGTATTTTGTGCTCAGTTTCTCTGTTTATATGTAAAGGTCCATAAATAAATCTGCCCATTTATCTATGAAAACTCATCCATCTGCCCTAAAAAATGTCAACTTACAATAATATGCAATTATTGGTATTTTTAACTTACATACAGCAGAGATATCTTCCCAAGTTCAAGTATATTCCATAAAGTTCATTGTTTTAATTGCTTCATAATCACTTGTATCACTTGTTCTTCCCATTGTTCATCAATTTGCTCAAGCGGGCACCAGTAACATCTCCATAGGTCCTGTTACAAGCAAGTGTAGCCCAAGGGCTTCTGTTTGCTCCAGGAACAGGAAGAGCCTCAAACCATTCCTTCAGGACATAGGAATGAGATGCACAATTGTTACTGGTTTTTGGCATATCAAATAAAACATGGGCAGCTTGCCAGGCTCTACCATGTAAATGGTATATTCTCAGTAGTAGTCTCTTGTTGCAGGACTCCTCTAAGAGCCTATACATCTGCTCTGAATTGCCTCCTGCAAATCACTTCGTAGATAAGGGGGTTGTCTAAATGTGGCAGTTTATCTGACCATGTATTCTGTACTAGCTGGTATAAATATTCTCTCATGCTACCACAATCATTGTGGGACTAGCTAGATCTTACCAGCATATTTGCCTGGCCACGTTGGATTCCTAAGTAATTAGACCAGAGATAAATGCTATTTGCCTACAAGCAAGCAAGCATGGTTCCCTGATAACTCAAAGGCAACTAAAATACAAAACTACTGTGAAGTAGACAAGACTTGTGAAGGCTTGGAGAAATATTTAACTGGCATTAGTGTTAGTCTTTGGTACAGAGAAATGCCATCTCAGAAACCCCCTTCTCTACCCTATAAAGACTTTTCCAGGCAGATCTTGGCTCAAGACATTAGCATATAAAAAGACATTAGGTGAGGTGCTGGGAGAAATTACCTGAGGGCATTTGGCCCTCCCTGCCAGGGAAGTTACATTTAGCTTACAGCTCCTCCCAGCTCTGCTAGGAGGTTTTGAATTAGCTCTGGGTCCTTGTAAACAGTCAGAAGATCTCCTGAAGTTGCTACATTTCTATAGAACTATTTTCCTGTTTTCTTCTCTAGATAGCCCAGCCCAGAATGGGTTGGGCTGGGGAGTTTGGGCGGATTTTTAGCTATAAAATAAGCTGCAAGGGCCGGAGTGATTGCCCAGCCGGTAGGGCGTTTGCCTTGCGCGCAGCCTGCCTATGCCGGCCCGGGTTCGATCCTCGGCATCCCATATGGTCCCCTGAGCACTGCCAGGGAGTAATTCCTGAGCGCAGAGCCAGGAGTAACCCCCTGAGCGTCGCCAGGTGTGACCCAAAAAGCAAAAAAAAAAATTAATAAAATAAAATAAATAAAATAAGCTGCAAGAAGAAAGAAGCTCCTTTTTTCCCCTTTTTGCCATTTCGGCTTCCCTTGGCCTTTTGCTTCTCTGTTGGGCCTCAACACGTGGTGGCAGCCATCTTGGCATACACCTGGCTGGGGCCTAGCTGGGAACCCAGAGTCCGGAGGTTTTCCCTGCTCTTGGATTGTATATTGGAACCTGTGATAGTAAAGTCCTTTTAAAACTGCATCAAATTCCTGAGTCTTCATCCATTCCCTGCCGGCTTTGGAAGTAGAAGGGAACTTCGCTTCCTGGCACAGTTGGGAACCCCGGCGGGGTCCCGACAGTCTCTCATCTCGAGCATTTACTGATGAAACTAAATGGGCTCTTGATATCGTACTCATCCATTCCCCTGTTGCGCAATACTCTGAAATGTTTTGGATAGGGTTTGTCTCTAAAAACAATACAGCTATGGTTGTAGCTATAGAATAGAGAGTAGGGCGCTTGCACCACAGATGGTGCCAAGAGCCCTGTAAAGAGCTATATCTGAGGGCAGAGCCAGGATTAAGTCCTGAGCACTGCTTGTTGTGACACCCCAAAAAAAAAAAAAAGTCCAAAGGAACAAATAGACTGTGAATACTGGAAGTGCCTTTGACCATATTCAGGACTGGTGCTTCTTGTTTCTTTCTAATAAATTATTAAATCAGAACTTGCTGTATCAAAAAGTAAATGTATACATAAACAATTTTCTTTATTATACTTATCAGAAACATTTAAATTCTATAATAAATGTGTTATTTATGCTTTGTGAATTAATTGATATATACTTCATATACATCTGACCACCCATTTTTTAAAGAGTGCAATGTGGGGGGGCCAGAGAGATAGTACAATGAATAAGGAGCTTGGCTTCTGTGCTGCTGACCTAGGTTTGATCCCTGGCATGACATATGGATGCCTGAGCACCACCAATGGTACTCTCCAAGAACCAGGAATAACCTACAGCTGCTGTGGCCCCAAACCAATTAAAATAAGTGTACATTATATGCTCATTAAATTATTACCTCATGGAATCTACCACAAACGTGTGGGAGTCAGAGGTTAGGTAAGACGGAGAAGGGAACAGTGTGCTAATAATTGTCAAAAGTGATAATACCAGCCTAGAACTGAGCATTGAATACAGGCAAAAGATACACATGATAACCTCTAAGTACAAGTATTGTAATTCACAGTGTGTAAGAGAAGGAAGAGAGAAAGAGAGAGAGAAAGAAAAAGAGAGAGAAGAGATAAAGAAACTTCCATAGAGGCAGGCTAGGGGAGTGGGGAGGGAACTGGGGACATGGTGGTCAGAAATGGGCACTAGTGGAGGGATAGGTGCTGGAACATTGTAAGACCGAAACCCAAACATGAACTTATTTGTAATTGTATATCTCATGGTGGTATAATAAAATAAAAGTAATAAATTATCACCTGTTGACAGAAGGTAGATCTAAGGATATGTGAAGGAAGGTCTGATGGATACTGCCTGTTAACAGATACATGGGGTTTTCTGGCAGACTGTCTCCCAATAGAGTTAGTATGTAGAATTCCCTAGTGATACTGTTTTCAAGTTGCACATGTGTGGATGTTACTATCCTGGGTCATTTCTCTGCACATTTCCTTGTTGGCTATAACTAGCCCAAGATGGAGTCTAATGGAAGATGCTTAAAGTTAGGCAGAAAATAGGTTTTTCTTCTTCTTCTGTCTGACATGACCTTGCCATCTTGGGCTAGTTCAGAAGGCTGAATTAGCAACTGTAATGTGTTCTTTTGTTCATCTCATCTTACCTAGATAGCATCCCCTACAGGTTTTTGGTTCCTGGTTGTCTCCTTCCTATTATTCCTAAGTCCTATGCACAGAATGTGAAATGTCTTTATAATGTAAACTATACAAACTTAACTCTAAGCTGTATTGTCAGTCTCCTGTGTACCTCCCTCCTCACACTCTGGTCTGCATTTTTGGCAAGCAAACATATCTGCACAGAGAAATTGCAAGTTTCTAGAATTTTCCGTAAATAGAATTGTACCTGGTCTGTGTCTGTTTTCTTTTTACAATGCATAATGATTTTAAGATTTACCTATGTTGTTTAGTATAAAATTCTCTATCTTACTGCATATGCTTATTCTATAAATTGGCCACAATCTGTTTTTCACTCACGCTGGTAAAAGATTACAGGCTCTTTACAGTATTTTACTGCTACTAGTAAATAAAGTTGCTGTGAAGTTTAGTGTGTACTTCTCTGTGTGGATATGTTTTTATTTTTCTAGGATAAAAACATTTAATACTTAAAAACAAATATAACCTCTTTCCCCAAATTTAAATTTCCATCAATAGTATTAGAATCTTTCAGATCTCTTTCAACAGTATGTATGGTCAGTCAGACTTTTAAATCTTAGCATTCCAAGGTATTTGGTGGCTTCGCATTTTAACTTTAATGTTTCCTTAATGATAAATGGTGCTGAGCATTTATCAGCATTATATTTGGTTATTTCTCTATGTTCTATGACAAAAGTGTTTATTTAAATAACTTTCCTATGTAGGGGCCAGAGAGGAAGTACAGCAGGTAGGGTGTTTGCTTTGCATGCAGCTGACTGGAGTTTGATCCCTAGCACTACATATGGTGCCCTGAGCATCACCAGGGGTAATTCCTCAGTTCAGAGCAAGGAGTAACCTTTAAACATTGCTGAGTGTGATGCCCCCCAAAACAACCAAATGCAAAACACCTAAAACCTTTCCCCCATATTTGTTGGGATGATGGGAAAGCAGTCCTCTGTCATATTATTATTAAAGAGTGATTTCTGTTTTCAAAATTAGTGTTTTGCCTGTTATATATGTTGAAAATCCATGACTTATTTTAATACCTTCACAGTATTTTTTAAGATTTAATGTTTTATTCTTATAAATTTTATATACAATTTAAATAGTTTGTGAGTCAACTTTTTTATATCTTATTCCAAGATCAAAAATATTCTTTAATATTAGAAGACTAATTTTTTTGGTTTTGTATCTATATTCCATTAAATATTTTTTGTGTAACACGAGGTAGTGTTTTGGTGTTGGGAACGCCACGGGGTCCCGACAGTGCCGGGAAGCGAGTTCCCTTCTACCTCTGAAGCCGGTGGGGAATGGATGAAAACTCAGGAATCTGATGCAGCTTTAAAAGGCTTTACTTATCACAGGTTCAGGATACAAATCAGCAATAGGAAAAACCCGGTGCTTAGGATTCCCAGCTAGAACCCCAGACACCAAGATGGTGGCCACCACGTATTAAGGCCCTATAAAGAAAAGACAAGACTCCCAAGAAGAGTGCAAGCCCACAAAAAGAGAGCCCAGAGAGAGAGAGAGAGAGAGAGAGAGAGAGAGAGAGAGAGAGAGAGAGAGAGAGAGAGAGAGAGAGAGAGAGAGGAGAAGCAGGCTGGTTTTATACCCCTGCAACTCAGACCTCCAACTATTATTGGAAGCAGGAAGGGTCAAATGCCCTTAGGTAATTTCTCCCAGCACCTCACTTAGGCTCTACTATATGCTAATTTTTGAGCCAAGATCTGCCTGGAAATGCCTTTATAAGGTAGAGAAGGGGGTCTCTGGGATGGCATGTCTCTGTACCAAAGACTAATACTAATGCCAGCTAAATATTTCTCCAAGCCTTCACAAGTCTTATCTACTTCACAGTAGTTTTGTATTTTAGTTGCCTTTGAGTTATCAGGGAGCCATGCTTGCTTCCTTGGGGGCAAACAGCATTTCTCTCTGGTCTAATTACTTAGGGATACAACGTGGCCAGGCAAATATGCTGGTAAGATCTAGCCTGTCCCACTATAATTGTGGTAGCATGAGAGAATATTTATACCAGCTAGTACAGAATACATGGTCAGATAAACTGCCACATTTAGACTACCCCCTATCTTAAAGTGACCTGCAGGAGGCAATCCAGGGCAGATGCAGAGGCTCTTAGAGGAGTCCTGCAACAACTCCCCTGATTAGTTTACTATAATAAAATTGAAAAAGTACAAAATATTTAGTAACGTACAGAAAATTAAGATAAGAAAAAACAATTCCAATTGCAAAATGATAATACATGTTCCTTTAGGATCCTAACTTGTTTTTGGACTCAAAGCAAAGTTCATGACAAAGTGTTTCTAGCTGTCTGATTATAACGGACTATAGTTTGCACTGTTCATAATTTGTGAGAGTCTATTTGCTATATTTTATGTAAAGTAGGGTTGTCTGGAACAAAGCATTCAATTGATCCAGCCTTACTTATTGAAAAGCAACATTCAATAACTAATGAATTTCTTAACCTATCAGATTGTTTGGCATTGGCCAAAAAATTACCTATGTGTATTACAAACATGTGGGAGTCAGAGGCTAGGTAAGACAGAAAATGGAACAGTGTGCTAACAATTGTTGAGGGTACTAATGCCAACCTAGAACTGAGCATTAAATAGAGGCAAAAGATACACATGACAACCCTTTAACGTATGTTCTGTAATCCATAGTCTGGAGGAAGGAAAAGAGAAAGAGAGAGAAAGGGAAAGAAATAAAGAACCTGCCATGGAGGAGGGCTGGGGGAGGGGGAGGGAACCGTGGACGTTGGTGGTGGGAGATGGGCACTGGTGGCGGGATGGGTGCTGGAAGACTGTATGACCAAAACCCAAATATGAACTTTTTAATTGTATATCTTTGTAATTGTAAAAATAAAAAATTTAAAAAAATTTAAAAAAAGAAAAGAATAATTTTCATTTATTAATAAAATTTATCTATACATTGTTTAAAAAACATTACCTATGTGTGTTTCTCTTTTGCTAAATTCATCTGTTTGCCTTTTTTACAGTACTACTCTGTTAACTATCAAAATTATTTTGGACTGATTATCCATATAAATTTTAAATTCAGATATTGGTGTTGAATTCATAGAATAGATCTTAGACTCAGATACTTGATTGGGAATGAGTTGAATCTACAATCAATTTTGAGAGCCACTGACATATTCACAACACTTGAGAATAGTATATCTCCATATATTTAAGTCTTTTGAGATTATTTTATCAGTGTCTTATGCCTTCTGAATATAGTTTTAATATTTTATTGTAGTTATACCTAAGGATTTCTCATTACTTTGTGGTACAATGGTAAATAAAACTTTTTCTTAAAATTTCAGCTTACAGTCATTCAATATACAGTGTAAATTCTGCTACCTTGTCAAACTTGTTTGTTAATCTTTATATATTTTTCATAGAATCTTTAAAAGTTTCTATGGGAATATTTTATTGAAATATTTTTTTCCTGGATCAGACTGCTTGTCTGTGGGAGGCACACCGTGCCAGGGAATCCCTCCTGGCAGGGCTTGAAGCACCGCGGATAGAACCCTGGTTGACCGCACGCAGGGCAAGCTCTTTGCTTAGTGTTCTATTTCTCTGGCTCCAGACCACAGTTCTTACTTCTGTCTTATTGTACTCATAGAACCTCCCATCCTCCAGTGTCTTGATTCTTAGTTTAGAGGGGAAAGTATTCAGTGTATATACTCATCATTTGGTGTAAGGTTAGCCAGATTTGTTATCATTTTGCTTTGCTTTTGTGGGAATTATTAATTAAAAACAATTCTCTTCTCTTCCTGGTATTTTGATACTTTTAAAATTATCAACAGATGTTAAACACCATTAAATGCATCTACTGAGATTATCTTTTTTATTTTTCTTTATTATGTTGTTATGGTTGATTATGCTAATAGGTTTTCTATATTTTTGAGCCAGTCTTGATTTGAGGGATAAATCTTCCTTGGTCAGGGTGTTTTACTTTTAATCCACTTTCTGTTTCTGGATTCAATTTACTAGTGGTTTTTTTGAGGATTTTTTTCATGCTCATGAAGGATATCTGTCATCTTTTTTCGGGCCTTGTGTAAGGTAATGCTGATCTCATATAATAAGATCTCATAAGAAGCCAATCTCATTTTTAAAGTTCCTCTTATTACTCCTTCACTCTAAAATGTTATGCATTAATTTATGTAGAATTTTTATAATTATTTGATGAATTTAGAAGTGGTGCTTAAGGCAAGGTATGTTCTGTTTATTACTTAGTCTCAATCCTCAGAAATGCGGTCTTGCTTGAGGTGAAGGCAGAAACGGCAGGAGTAACTGCAGCTGCATCCTCCTTGATGCCTCTAGGGGGCACTGTATGCCAGGCTACTGAAGAACCAGGTCTGAGATGTGTCGGGGCTCTGAATTGTGACCAAGGTTCTGTCAAGTTGGAAGGCAGCCCACATGTTTTCTCTGCAGCACACACCTCTCAGAATTTGGAATCAGAGCCAGTCCAGAGAAGGAGCATAGGTGTGCTGGGCTAAACAGCTTGTGGAAATGCATGATTTTCACAAATAAGAGAAATGAATTATTAATCTGTACCTTATGCATAATAAAGCATTTTTAACCAGTGAAGCCAAGCTGTAAGAAACCAAAGGTTTAGTCAGTTACCTGCTACTCTAAACTTGTAGGACCTTGTGCTGTAAATTCATGCTCCTTTAGGCTCAGTATTAGGTGGGAAAATTTCCATTTAGAGGTTAAGGGGTGGCATATTACTACTACTACTACTACTACTACTACTTCTACTACTACTACTACTACTACTACTACTACTACTACTACTACTACTACTACTACTACTACTTCTTCTTCTTCTTCTCCCCAGACACATGGCAGGTAGCAGCATGAGATCCACAAGGAACAAGTCATAAATCTCTCAGGCAACCACAAGAGGAGATCAACTCACGTGTTTGCTCCTTTGTGATGGCTAAGCTTATTTTTCATTCCTGTTAGGCTAAGTACAGATGCTAAATTAAATCTGTTAGTTGAAAATTATAGCAACTCAAGAAAATACTTACCAATAGGATGGAGTGATCATCTGAATAATAAGGGTAAAATATCCTGAATTTGATAAATCACATAGCATCCCATGTATGAGGACCCCACACTCAGGAATGGTATATAAAACTCAACAAAGTCCTTTACTCTGAGTCTTTTACTTTGGCTTAAAGTTCTACTGCCCTTTTGTACAATCACCATATCCCCCCCCCAATCTTTTCTTATGCCTATAATTCTCTCCTGAAAGATTCACTATCACTATCTTCCTGTTCATCATCTATTTGCTAGTGCGGGCACCAGTAATATCTCCATATGTCCTGTCTCATGCAGGTAGAACCCAAAGGCATCTGCTTGCTCCATGATCATAAAGAGCCTCAAACCATTATATGAGGTCATTCCCATGACCTAATATAAATGTTACTGGTATTTGGCATATCAAATACAACACGAGCAGCTTGCCAGGCTTGCCGTGCGGGTGGCATACTCTTGTAGTCACCTCTAAATAAAGCATTTATTGATGAACCACGCGACCGATAGAGGCCGTGCGAGCTGGGCTGTGATAGTCTGGTCTGGTGGGTGCTGTTGTGATGAGAGGGAAGTCCGATGTGGAAAATGGCGGGTCCCTGGAGTAGGGGTTGTCTGGCTTGTTGTGAGACTCTGCTGGGGTGGCAGGCCAGGGCTAGAACCCACCATGCCTCCCAGGCACCTCATGAGCTGCTGGGCACAGGGAGAGCAAGTAGCAGCTCTGCCCCATGTCTGAGAGTATCGGGCCGATCGCACGCCCTCCGTTCAAAACCAACCCGGTCAGCCTTCCCTCGGCTCCGGCCTTGGGGGTGGGCGCTGGTGGCTTTGGTGACTCTAGATAACCTGAAAGATTACAAATTAAAAATAAATTATTATTGAAAAAAGAAGACCATTGGGACACACCCAGTGGTACTTCTGGCTCTGAGTTCAGTTCACTCCTGCAGTACCTGGGGACCAGGAGGTGTGAAATTTTTACAAATGCAGTATTCCTCACTTCCCCCAATATTTCACCTCATCTTTAGCCATCCAGGCAATAGTTACTCTATGTGCCATCCAAAGCCAACATCTGGGGATTAGGTTGTGTGTATATATTGCAGACCTCCACCCAGCCTACAGCCAGATGAGGCCCAAGGATCTTGTGTTCTCTGTCCCTGTGTCCACATAAGGGTCTGCATAGATTTCTGATCTGATTGCCACCTCTTCTTTCTCCTCTGTCCTTCCTTCTCTGCCAGCTCTGAGTTTGTCCCCTGGTAATGCCACTTGCCACTTTCAAGTCCCAGGAATTGATTATTTTAGTTGAACTATTTCCTTAAATAAATTATGTTTATTGAAAACAAAAAGAGACAGCAAATGATGAAAATGGCCAGAGACAGAATATACAAAATTAAGAGTGCAGCATAGCTCCCAAGAAGGGACCTATGGCTGTTTAATAAAGAGAAACATAAAATGGCTATTTAATAAAGAGAAGCAATGGGCATTGCTACTTGCTGCTGCAAGGTGCTCTTACAGCCCTGATGAATAAACTCACAGCATGAAGGAAAGTTCCTGATGGATCAGCACGGTGATTTTTTTTAGCTAAACACATTAAGCACACACCTGTACAGAAGCACACACTCTGATTTAATCCCCTTCCCCACTCTACCTTTTAGGATTAAGCGTTTTACTTGTATCACTTGTCTTCTCCTTGGTCATTGATTTGCTCGAGTGGGCACCAGTAACATCTCCATACGTCCTGTCACATGCTAGTAGAGCCCAAGGGCATCTACTTGCTCCAGGAACATAAAGAGCCTCAAACCATTCCATCATGTCATGGGAATGAGGTCTATAACTGTTACTGGTATTTGGCATATCAAATTGACACAGGTAGCTTGCCAGACTATGCCGTACGGGTGGGATACTCTACTAGTCACCTCTAATCTCAAGTATTATTGATGAACGGCTGCAAAGTGGCTGCTCGAGCCTGGCTGTGATCAGCTCTTCTGCTAGGTGGAGCTCTCCCAAGAGGGGAGCGCCCGATGTGGAAAATGGTGGCTCTCATGGTGTGGGGTTCCTCTGGCTTCTTGCGAGGCTCTGCTGGGGTGGCGGGCCAAGAATAGAACTCACCATCTCTCCCGGGCACCTTGTGATCAGCTGGGCACAGGGAGAGCCGGTAGCAGCTCTGCCCCATGTATGTGAGTCTCTGGATCAATATACCTGTGCTGGACTTAAAAAGGTCTGGACGAGCTGGGCTGTTATCAGCTTTTCTGCTGGGTGGAGCTCTCATTAAACACACATTCTGTTTTAATCCTCTCCCTGACTGGCTGACAGAGTTCACAGCCTACTTTCCCAAGTTTACATATCCCTGTTCCACCTAATAAAGTTGAGCTATTCCCCTAACGGGTTGGTGGAGGCTTCTCTGTTGGAGCTCTACTCACTCAGAATCCGACCTTACCAACAACATAACATCTCTCACCAGCGACATCAACAACTTTGATGGCCAGTGTTAGCAACATAGCTACTGAGTGGCCTGGTTGGACAAGGGGCTTGGAACTCAGGCACCAATTTAGGGTCTGTCTGTGTTGCACTTTCAGGTCAACATAGTTTTTTCCCAGGGTACCCAAAAAAATGGGCTGTGCAAAATCTTCCCTGCCCTGCCTCTTTGGAGGGTGCCTGGAAGGGCTTTGGAGGGTAGTAGCTCTTGGGGCCTTTTTATTGTCAAGTTCTGAGCTGGCAGGTGGGTAGCTCCAGAGCCTCAGACATAGGAGCAGATGTTTTCCTGCTGCGGAACATGTGTTTAGGGATTGTCTAGAAAATGGACGGCCCACTTGTTTTGATTTAGTCTCAGCTTCTCACTATTGTAAGGTACTGTCTGCATTGTTACACATGAACTACAATCCAGGGCACTACCTGTCTCCATGGGAGGAAATCTGGATCAAACATGCTGTCACACCCAGCCATGTTTGGCTGTTGCCTCTTCAAGTGGGTGAGTCACAGAACAGGTTGGTGTACTATCCTGTCTTTTCCAAACAGCTTAACAGTCTCACTAGGGAATTCTACATACTAACTCTATTGGGAGACAGTCTGCCAGAAGACCCCGTGTATCTGTTAACAGGCAGTATTCATCAGACCTTTCTTCACATATCCCTAGATCTACCTTCTGCCAACACCTCTCTGCATTGGTGACATCCTTAACATCAGGAACATCTGGAGGCAGAACAGTTGCATAAAATAGAAACTACTTGCTTCATCTATGAAATGTGGACCTCTGGCAAGGAGCAGTGGACAGAAAATAATGAGGCCCAGCTCAAGAGCACTAAGCAGCCAACACTTTCAATCCTGACACTGTCTGAAATGTCACCACCCTGTAGGAGCCTGAGAGCTTTCCTGCATCTGTAGAACTGCAGAGTGAACACATGTAACTCTCTAAGGATCCCAGTATCATGGACATGCTTGTGCTGTGAATAGTCCTCTGTGGTGCCTGGCTAACCAGAGGGACCCTGTGCAAGCAGGACCAAGGGGACAGTGGCCAGAGAAACCACAGGTGGTGCAGAAAAGCACTTGCCCAAGAGAGAAGAGACTATTTTATTTGTTTTATTAATGGAGGCTGGGAAGCCTGGAGGCCTCTCCCAGCAATACTGGGACAACCAGGCCAAGTAGTTCCAGGCTAGGACCCTATGACATAGGGATGCTCAGACCCAATAGTGTCAAGGACCACTAGATCTATCCAAATGGAGGGGAACAATGTGGCACTGGAGTCTTAACTCAGTGCATGCAAGTCAGGTATCCTTGACTACTGGGCCCCACTTCCCAGCCCCACTTCATCCGTTTTTTTTTTCTATAGCTTTCATTCCTTCTGATAATGTGACTGTGACATTAACCTACATTAAAAACATGGGCATATCTAGGGAAGCACAGAAGATGAGCTTGACAAAGTATCTAGTGTTCAAATCCTGGCTCCAGAAATTCTTGGCTAGCGGTCCCAAGTGATGTGTGCTCCATTGCCTCTTCCTTTGGAAAAGCTAGGATATAAATGTCTACTATTTTGTGCACACTTCTTTTGTTTCCTTTAGTTCATTATTTTTTAGGTCATTCATGATGGTGCTTAGGGGCTTACTCCTGAGTCTGTGCTCAGGGATCAATTCTGGTGATGCTCTGAAGACCATGTGGAAGTGAATGGCAGAGATTGAGCCAGGATGAACTGCATACAAAGTAAGTGCCTGCCCCTCCATCCTATTCTGTGCTTAATAATATAATCTGTGTGTGAGCGTTTAAAAGCATGATGCTTGCAATGATCCCAGCTGTCCTTTTTAGCTCACCTTGCAGTTTCTCTGCTTCAACCCCATCTCATTGTCTCTCAAGTCTGTGCCTGTGGCTTTCTGTTCAGCATCCCTTGACCTCCGTTTTCCTTCCCTTATTCCTGACCAGAAAGGTAAGTAATGTAAAAGCAGGGGATAGAATGCAAACTCTGCCAATGTGTCCTTGTGTTTCTTTAGCTTCTTCAGATGCAAAAAACAAGTAACACCACCACCAACCTGATAGATCAAAAATAAACCACTTTAGGAAATGTTGCAATAGAAACATCAAAAGGGTCAGTGCTAAGATAGAGGATTATTTGGGTGACATCAAAGAGTGTCCAGAGGATGTCACTCTTACACTTATTTCACTTGGTTGGGGGTGAACAAGTTTGGGGAATTGAATCTGGTGTAAAGAATAACAGAATTAAAGTCACAAATTAGAAATGAGTGGGACTGATTAGGGTTGTCTGACTGTAGAGAATAGAAAGAAAACTTGAGGCTGTTTGGATGGAGATGGAAGACAAAGAATAGCAGGAGTGGAAACGGTTGGGGTGGAGTGCAGAGAGGAAAGGCAGAGGCTGGAAAACTGTGCAGGCCCCAGTACTCTGGAAAGAAGTGACTTAAAACCCAGGGCGCCTATCCCTTTACATACAGCAGTGGAGAGGACAGGTGAAGGAAGGTGTGATGGTCCTTGTCTAAACACAATCACTGACATTATTCATACTCACTCATCCACACCTGCATCCCCACACGAATGTCCACATTAGACACATGCCTTCATTACAATACACATGGGCGCTCTGACCCATTCCCACAATTAATGGGGTATTTATAGGGAGGGACAGCAGAGTGGGGTTGTGGGGTTATCAAGCTCAGGATTCACACCTTAGACATTTGATTTTGTTTCCAAGGAACACATTGATGCAGGCACAGAACTAAATACATCAGTAGAACTAAAAGATGTCTGTCACCATCTTTATGACTGAACAATATTCTTGTCAGAAAGTTATATTTTCTGCAACTCCAACATGATCACTATCACTATCACTATCTTCCCGTTCATCATCTATTTGCTAGCGCGGACACCAGTAATATCTCCATATGTCCCGTCTCATGCTAGTAGAACCTAAAGGCATCCGCCCGCTCCAGGAACATAAAGAGCCTCAAACTATTATATTAGGTCATGGGAATGACCTAATATAAATGTTACTGGTATTTGGCATATCAAATACTACACGGACATCTTGCCAGGCTTGCCGTGCTGGTGGCATACTGTTGTAGTCACCTCTAAATAAAGCATTTATTGATAAACCGTGAGGCCGCTAGAGAGCCGTCCGAGCCGGGCTGTGATATCCAACATGATATTCTATTGTATTTTTTGTGTTAAAGCTGTTCATTGTTTCCATGTAAACATTCAATACAAGCCATTTTGTGTCTAAAATTACTGAGAGCTGCAACCAGTGACAACAATTCAGGGCTCTCTGTGTCTTCTAGAAAGACAAGCCACTGCCCAAATCAGTGCTCAGAAGGAACATGGAAGGAATCTTCACCACTTCCAGACTCCTACTCTATTCCATGTGTGACCTCATGAGTCAGAGGAAAAGATGGAAACCCAAAGGAAAGAGAAACTAAAGTTTCTTGAGGTTATTGGAGGTGTTGTCTGGTCCTGCCACCCAAGCCTGGTAGGGGACAGGAGCACATACAAGAGCCAACAAGAGCAGGAAGAAACATCTATGGTCATAGAACCTGAGTTCTCAGGGAGCAGGGAGTTCTTACCCTGAAAGTTGTCATTGTCCCCTATGGTACAAAGAAGAATGTTACAAATACCAAAGCAGGATAATATTTATTCCAACAAATTCAATTCAGATCCTTCCTCCCTTGGAGTATCTGTCTGGGAGAAGCATGGGGGTATGTTATACCATGAGTTGGTCATAACTGAGTAACTAAGCAGTAGGCTGTCTGCCACCCATTCCTCAAGAAAGCTATCAGGATCTTTGAGTTCCACGGGAAGAAGCGGTCCTCTAAACACTTCCAGGAAATCCCTGGAACTTCCGGTTAGAAGACATAGTGGCGTCTAGACACTGCAATCCTGTTTCCTCTCTAACCTGCAGTTGGCTTGGGGAGCAGTTTTTCAGAGTCTGGGAGATAATCTTCAAAAAGCATTTTTTGATATAACAAAAGGCTGGAGCATATGCTTTGATGCTGGATCTCCAGTGTCTATTCCTACTATTACAAGGGCCCCCAAGCACTATTAGGTGTACCCTCTGGCCAAGAAAATTTTGCTACTGAATTAGCAGAGACCCTGAACAGTTAGAACTGACTAGGGTGTGACAACATGCCTAGTTACACTATGGGAGCAGCCGAGATTATTCAGGCTCCCCTTCCCCCATAGGTTACCTTTCTTTAAGCTATGAGGCGACCTTGTGAACTGAGATGGATGGGAACTTGGGCACATTCAGGGCTTTGAATATTGATGTGTCTATGGAGACCCTATACATCTATAAATATGTGAATTTTTGCCATGAATGTGTATTGCTTATCATTCCCCATATCACTGTGTTCCCATATCAGTGGGAACACATGAAATGATGGATGGGAGAACACTGACTATTTGTTTCCCTCTGAATTCCCTGAAGTCATTGGGTTCGGCTCTTGAATAAATTCCCATAAATCTGCACACCTGTCTACAGATGTGTAGATGTTATTATATTTGCTCTCAGTGTATCCCATCCCCCCAAGGTCATTTTGGTTCTGTTCTCTGTTATCTTTGGGTTATTTGTCTCTTGTACTGTTCTCATCTTCCCTTTCATCCTAACAATCCCTACAGTTTTCCTTTCTTCCCCAAACCCCTCCTTTCTTTTGGACTGGGGGTGAACTATGGGGGGAGAATGGAAAATGGGATTTCCCCTTTACCAGGCTGGCAAGTTGATGATCTTGTCAGTACCTATGGAATTTGGGATTTTTACTAAGACACCCCCACAACAAGGCCTCCCTGCCCCAAGATCTGGCACTACCTACACCCACACTCTGCTACACTCATCCCTTCATAGTGGTACTTAAGAGTGGGAACCCCCATGTCATCCTTGTAGAGAATGGAAAGTGGGCTCAGTTTGGTGGGCACACAACAGGCCTTGCCCACCTTCATGGGGAACTTGAGATGCACCAGGGTCTGCACAATGGCATGTTTCGTTGGGGTCACATCATCAGCTAGCGGAAAGAAGCAGCCACCTTTACACTCATAGGCATCATATTCCTTGGGCGCAATGATCCAGCTAGTCCCAGCCGATGTCCTCGAAATTCACCCGCAGGGAGGTTTTTTGACAGTGGTTGTTGGCCCCTGTGCTCCTCTCTTCCTTCTGACTAAGGATGATCCTGAGGTCATATGGCCTTCTGTCTCCACCAGGTCATTCTTGGATGGGCCCTTGAGCACACTGTCTTGCTCATGACCAATCATCTCCCTGAGCTCCAGCCTGGTCTCCTTGGTCCCATTGCTGCGATCATTGGAGAAGATGACAAAGAAGGGTAAGTTTTGGAGCCTGGGGAATACTGATATCCAACTTGTCACAGCCTTTTCTGTGATTCTTCACGATCACTTCCAGTGTATTTTTGCTCTTGGTAGAATCTGCCCTAACCCATCGTCTCACTGCACTGAGACCTCAAAGGTCTCCCAACCCTCATCCTGAATGTCCTGGGATACCAAGAAAGTCTTAGTTGCTCCAGAAGCATCCCAGTCATCTGCTCCATCCAGGACATCATAAATGGCCATGTTTCCTTTCAGTTCAGGAGAATAGTCTTCATGGCTTTGACAGGAGATGTGGGTCGGGAGCTCTGCCCTGGTGATCTGCTCGTGCCTGGGGATTGAGATGTTGAAGAGCAAGATGTGTTTTCGGAAGGTGGAATCTTCTGTGGTGGACATAGAGATGGCATCTGAAATACAAAGCACAATGAAAGGCATTTGATGGGTGGGATATTGGGCTCCCTGACACTAAAGCTAAAGCTCAAGATTTGAAAGAAATAGACAAGGTCTGTCTCTCTGGAATATGTATTTGGCTTTACATAAGACTTTGTATAAGAACATTTTGAAAGTACATACAATTAGGATCTCCCAAAGAAAAGCAGAGGCAGAAGGTGCCTGACATTAGAGTAGCTCCAACCTAACCCAGCATGTCCTGGCTTGAACTGGCACTTATCTATACATTTCATTCTGTCCTTCACATTGTTCTAGAAAAGAATCTCTTGATTTCCTCTTTTACACCTAGAGCCTGGGTTTAGAGATTTTAGGTGCCAATATGTAGACATCCTGTAAGGTCCCACACTTTACCACAATAAACTAACAAAATAAGCAAAACAACAAGTTCAATGTCAATGCACATACTGAGCATAAGAATTGTAAGCTAAGATCCTGGGAGGGAAGATAAAGTTCTATCATTTGGAAATGTAAAACAAACCAAAAAAAAAAAATAAACAACTCAGTATCCACTGTAAAAATCATATCAAATTATAACTTTTGAGCGAAGTGAAAATGAATGAGATTTTTCACATTTGAGGAAAAATATAGAGTAACTTTAATGTGTTGTAGCACACTGTTACCCAGCGCCTCTGCATCTTGCCTGGAGTTACCTCCTGTAGGCCACTTTTGTAGATAAAGGGAAGAAAACAGTTTGAATGTGGCAGTATATCTTACCATGTATTCTATGTTAGCTGTTATAAATATTTCCTCTCATACTACCACAATCATCATGGGACACTAGCTAGATCTTACCAGTATATTTACATGGCTATATTGGATCTCTAAGTAATTAGACCAGAGAGAAATGCTGTTTGCCTCCAAGCAAGCACATGTGGCTCTCTAATAAAGTCTAAAGGATAATATACAAAACAACTATGAAGATGAGAATTTTCTGAAGGCTTGGATAAATATAACCTGGCTGTAGAATATCCATTGGTACAGATGCATGCCTTTGTATTCTGAGATACAGTTCATCTCAGATGCTCTTCCCTCATCGCCATCTACCAAGGACCTGCAGCCTTTGCTGGGTCAATATTAGCATTTCAATGGGGCTAGGTGAGGTTCTGGGAGGAAATTACCTGAGGGGATTGACCTTCATTGCTTTCTGTTGATTATGGGTTGGTCTGGGCTGAAAAGTTATAAAAGCTGTAGTCTGCTTTCTTCCACAGCCTTTTCACCTTTTTGCCTTTTGCCTTTTGGCCTTCTCTCTCTGCCTCCTCTCTCCTTTCTCTTCCATGTTGGGCCTTAGCATATGGTGGCGGCTATCTTGGCCTAGGATTCTAAACCTGCATGTGGCTGGGGCCCAGCTAGGGATCCTAAAGTCTGGGGTTTTACTGTTACTAGATTGTAAACCAGAACAAGTGTGAGTAAAGCCTTTCCAAACTTTGCTGGATTCTCACGTTTTTGTCCATCCCCACCAGCTGCTAATCCCTGGGACAGAAAAGGATACCCTGACCCTGCTCCTGGATTTTGTCGGGGCATGCCAGCATATCCCAAAAAGTTTTTTTTAATGTTATTTTAGCAAACTAAACAGGAGTGCTGTTGGGTGACATGCCCTATTGAACCTTAGGCTCCAGCCACACTTAGCTTATGTAAAGAGCTACTCCTGCCTTTAGGAATCTCCAGAGCAGACACAATGGGAACTTAGGTAGAATTGGATTGATTTTCACAAATTTATGGCATAAATATCCTTATTATGAGTATTATGATTCTTGTTTTCCCCAGTTCAATACTTTTCTTATTCCCATTGGTCCCCAGAGGGACATACATGTAGATATTCCAAGAGTACTTGGCCATGTTGGATCAACCATAATGCAATCAGTTCTCCTAGTTCAAAGAGACATGCCAGTGTGTCTCCTGGCAAACTGATGTGTCTCTTATTCTAAAGGTAATGCCAAAGTGAGTTATATTGGCGAATTTTGGACCTTAGTGGGATCTAGAGTCTGGAATCAGCTGTCTATGTATTCATGGTAAGTAGTATTAATGCCATTCTCTACAAATTGCATTTTGAAGTGTTTTCTGGTTCAGAGGTGCAGCCCCTCCCCACTCTGCTAGGGGATCTTATCTCAGGGAGTCATCTCTGGCATTGTAAAGCCAAAGGGCCCACCTGAAGATTTGCATTTCAATAGGGTCCTTTACCTGGCTTCATCTCTAGATAACCCAGTCCACATAGGCTGGGCTGGACATTTTTGGCAGAGTTCTAGCTATAAAATAAGCTAGGAGAAAGGAGAAAAGGCTTTTTGGCCATTTTGGCTCCTCTTCTGTCTCTGTCTCTCTACTCTGCCTCTCCATTCTTTTCCCTGTAGGGCCTTAGCATGTGGTAGCACCCATCTTGGCCTAGGATTCTAAACCTACACGTGACCATGGCCCAGCTAGGAACCTAAAGTCGGGGTTTTCCTGTTATTGGATTGTATACCAGAAACTGTGAGAGTAAAGCCTTTTAAGACTGTGCTGAACTCCTGAGTTTTCATTCATTTCCCAGAGGCTTCAGAGTAAGAAGGGAACTCATCCCCTGATATTGTTGGGAACCCCAGCTACTCCCTGACATTAATGGATTTGCATATCAGTGAATGGGCTTATCTTCCAGTTACACAGTTGTCTCAGATTTCCATTTCTCCCAAGTTGACACCAAGTCATTAACAAGTCTATTATCTCCTGGCTTGGTCACAGAGAGAGAGAAGAAAAGTTGTATTTTGTCACCAACTACTATGCCCAAACTTAGGGGGAGACTATTTGCTGTCTTGCCCGCAGCGCACTCATGCCGGGAAGAAAAAACAATTACAACTTTTATCCTTTCCCAGGGTGTACCCTTGGAGATGTCTTGAGACTCTCATATGGGGTTCACCTTATCTATCTCCCAAGAATGACATGAGGTTTGACAGATGGACACATCCAGCACTGACCCTGACTCATAGCAGATACTCAGTCACGATTTTCATGTCCTTCTCAGACACTACCTACCTCAGTGTATACCATCACCCCAATTCCCAGCCTTTGGCATTTTGGTAGTTTTACCTCCTCTGTGGCATGTACTACGTTATGTGGATGTGCCACTCAAACTCCCGGAGAGTAATAAACAGGAAGAGAAGAATCTGTGAGCAGTATGCTAAGGATCAAATATGCTCTCACTGTGGCATGTCTTGACAATGACTGTGGAGCCATAGTCAGGCATTGAGAAATTTCCCTTCCCAACAAGTCTCTCTCCACTGTTTGTGAAGGTGATGATAATTGGCCTCCACAGGAATGCTGACCACAGGCAGAGCTGGAATCAGATCAGAGCACTGGCTTCTGGGATGAGGACAGTGCAGAGGATTAATGGGAGAGGGGGAGAGAAGGGTGTGTCATTGAGATGGCCCCAAACACTGGACTCCCAGGCTAGGTGATTAGTTCTAGCTGAAGAAGTTCAACTTTCCCTAGATTAGATGTCATAAATACTGGTCTCTTGAGATTATTAACACTGTAATAATAATAGACATCGTAATAACAAATTCAGTGCTTAAAAATACCAGGCAATTTCTCGGTAAAATCTAGGAGGTTCTTCTTCTTTCAACTGATCACAAATCCCAGCTCTGCTGTAATACAGACTATTATAGTAGTCTGCTGGGAGACTATCTTTAGATAGTCTAAAGGAGATTACCTTTAGATGCCTCTGAGCTCTGCAGGGCTCCTGGCCTGAGCTGTGTCTCTTAGGGTTTTTCTGGTCTCCTTTACATGAAAGGAGGAGGCTTGTAAGCCTGGCTATTCAGAGGAAAAGCTGAGCTGTGGGTGCAGAACAGCCTGCTGGGGTCAGGATCCAGCTGCCTCCGGGATCAGCAGTCAGGGTAAGCTCCTGCAGTGTCTTTTCCCCTTGGTCTTGACCCACTGCGGTTATCAGTGACCCTCAGGCTCTGGGTCCACATCTATTCTTCCTCTATATGCTCTTCTAGAAAATTCTTTTTTAGAGAAAAAAAGTCAAATTTTCCTCTAACATTTATCTCTTGCGGTATGTAATTGAATCTCAGACACCTTTTGATGAGAAAAAAGACATTTTTTCAAAGTTAAAAAAAAAGAACCAGTTGGCAGGAGGCCTTAAATAAATGGTCTGATTTTAGGTGAGAAGGGCAGTAGGGGTGGGGAGGCAAGATTGGCGGTGATGGAAGAGAGGAAGCGACCCTTTTCACAGCCGCTGCTGTGTTTGCTGTGGCACTTAGCCAGGGACAAGACTCTTGTAAACTGAGCTGTGCCTTTTAGAACTTTCAGGTGCTGGGCACCTGGCATTAGGCTGGCAAGGTTAAAAGAATTTAATTGCTAATTTAATTTCATTTATATTAGATTTTTTTCAATTTAAATTATTTAAAAAAGTGAAACCTAAGATCCTCCTGTGGTGGGGTCCCAGTCTTGGAGTGTGACACCCCACTTCACCCCCATCCACCCCCTCCCCCACACACACACACACACACACACACACACACACACATAAACTCCACCCTACATTCCAGACTGAAGCTGCGCACGATGTTGGAGGCCGGGTGAGCGACTTGTCGCTGTGTATCTGTTGTAGAGTCAATCATGTACTGCGCGGCCCCCGCCTGAGTTTTATCCTGGGCAGGGACCCCCACTCAGGTTGAGGCTCCGGGAGAAAAATCCACCTTCATGTTCTCCAGAGACACCGCAGGTCAAAAGTGCCTTCCACCGGTCCCCTGAGGCTCCTCTTAGCGGGAAGCGTCTCCTCCCCTGGCGCCCTGCCGGGCTCTCCAAAGGCTTCCCTGCACGCAGCAGGCCAGCAGGAGAGCACTGGCAGGGTCACCCAGAGCACCCTGCGGCACATCTTGGGACTGGAGACCAACAGCGGCTGCGGGGGCTAGTGGGCAAGGAGGAGCGGGGGTGAGTGGGGCCTGCATCGCCCGTGCTCTGCACAACGACCCCCCAGCCAATGCACAGGCTCTCAGCTGCTGTCACAGTCCCAACAGGGTCTTCCACTTTTGTTCTTATCTGGCCCTTGATGCTGCCTCGGCCTCTTATCTGAGAGAGCTCGAAGTTAATGAAGGCTCTATAAACATCTGACAAACACGCCAAGGCTTGTGGGAAGGACATGGCTGCTGCAGAGAGTCCCAACTTCTCCGTGGGGTTATCGGTCCCTTAATTAGGATCCTTTCTCATTTCCTTGCCAGTTCTGTCCAGAAGAATATCGAGCCCAGTGATAATGAATATGCTCAACATCTCCTGAACCACAGAGAAACAAAGAATCCAGGAAAAAGCAGGAGCCCCAATCCTACAAATACATTCAGGAAGCTTCTAGAAGACAAGGACTACGAGGGCTGCATGGGAACCACAGTGAGCTCAGGATCTGCTCAGTGAGAGGACTGGATCAGGAGCCTGGGGCATGGCTCAAGGGGCTCTGTGCCTTACTTCCATTTCTGTCAAAAAATCCGAGGATTTAGTGACCCTACACCAATGTGGCACATTGCGTTCAGTGAAGGGAATAGGACTCTAGAGTCAGGTGGCGGAAGGTCCCTCCCTAGTTTCCTGTTCCCCACTAAGTGCAACCTGCAGCAAGTCAAGTCTCATCTCCAAGACACCAGCTCTGTGACTCTGGAAGAATGAAGAGGTTTCTATTGCTCAAATCTCAGGGCAGATGCTGAATCCAGGGCAGTGGGGTGACTGCTTACTGGCTGACACATTTCTGCATCAAGTGTCAAGAGTTGGCAGCTGAGAGGGAAAACTGTTCCCCAGACTTGGAGCCCCACTCACTGGAGTGTACTGCCTACAGCCTGAGGCCAGAAACTCTGTCACCAATGCTTTTGTGCTAGGGGTTCTGTGCTCCTGTATACTGGACCGATATTGGGGCCATACTTAGCTACTCTAGGGAGAAAGAGGAGGAGGGGACGGCTCTAGTCTGGTACTTGCCTGGGAGCCGCCTGTGTAAGTTGACAAGTCACAGTCCAGAAGAGGCTTTTAGGCCCCAGGATCTGTTATTTTAAGATAGCTCTTAGGCTCTGTCCATTTCCATCTTGTGTCTTGTGTATCTGATCAAAGCAAAGAAAAAGAACACACGTTAAAAATACTCTAGCTGTATGTAGAAAGCCTTTTCTAGGAGAGAGTTGAATGGATTTTGTTCCATACTGTCTAGGCTCCTGGGAGGAGTGGCAGTAAATTGAGCACATACCTGGAAACACAGGAGAGTCTCAAGAAACTACTCTAGCTGGAGATCCCAGAGTGCACCAGCTTTTTCCCATCCCATAGGAGGTGGAAGGTGAAACCAGGATTCTGAGAGTGGCCATACAGTACAGAACTTCTTGTCTCTATTCTTTGAGGACACTACCGGGAGAGGATGCTTGGGAAGGGTGAAACCTCAGAAACCGCTTAATTATGGGGCAGGAAGCACTTTGGACATTGAGCCAGCTGAGTGCAAGAATTCCCCTAGGG